>JAMZAV010007735.1:0-27566 GCA_024449915.1 Sweltsa coloradensis | reverse complement strand
ATAGTCTGTAATATTTTTGTTCTGAAAATGGACCCGAAATTCGTTGGAACGCGGTTAAATTTATGTTCCGTGTACAGGCTAAGGCGAGTAGGGGGTCAGCCGAGGCCGCAGTGTAGTTCTACACGTGCGTGGCAGGCTTGTGTGTTGCGAGCGTGCGACGAGAGTACTGGCCCGCAGTACATATGCGACATGCAGGTTGCCTAACATGGCAGGGGCGCAGGAGCTAGTGGCGTGCGGCGCGAGTACTGGCCCGCAGTATATATGCGACATGCAGGTTGCCTAACATGGCAGGGGCAGGGGCGAGTGCTCCTCGGACGATGCGCCTCGCGTGTTGTAGATCTCGCACAGGTTATTTTACGGAATAAAGCGATTAATGTCTTGACCTAGAAATATTTAACAAAGTTCTGCAAAGCGTTGCAGCCAGGCGGAAAATTGCATATTTGGATGAGCGTAGCGAGCGAAGCGAAGATTCCATTCTACTACACTGCAGAAAAAAATCCGGAATGTTTTGTTTTTTTTCTTTCTGTTTGTATTATTGTGTGTTTGTTAACACGATTCCGGCTAAACCGATACTCCAATTGTAATAAAATTTTATGGAGACCTTTGAAATCTCTGAACCTAGAACTGCACGGTTCAAAAAATCGATCGAAAAATTATTTCTCAAACGAATCGCAATTTTACGATTTTTTTCGATTTTCTTGTTTGTATTTTTGTGTGTTTTTTAACACGATTCCGGCTAAACCAATACTCCATTGGCGATGAAATTTTCTAAAGGCCTCCGAAATCTCTGAACTTAGAACTGCCACGTTTTTGAGCACAATCTAATAATTATTTCTCATGAAAATCGCAATTTTACAATTTTGTTTCGATTTAAAAAAATTGTCTTCGACTTATAACACCTACAACCTTTATTCTATTGTTATGATTTTTTCACAGAACCTTAATTTTTGGATGAGCGTAGCGAGCGAAGCGAAGACTTCAATTTCACTGACCCCCTAAAAAATTTAGCTCGGGTGTTTTTTTGTTTGTTGTCTGTTTGTTCGCACGATTCCGGGCAAACGGCATAAGCGATCTTGATGAAAATTGAAGGGGACCTTCGAAATCTCTGAACTTAGACGTTCCACCTTTTTGGGTACAATCGAAAAAATATTTCTCATGAATATCGTACTTTTACGATTTTTTCGATTTTTAGTGCGATATTTTCGTGACATTTGGTTCGATTCTGACCAAACAAGTAGGGCTACAACGTTCATATTTCACATGAACATTGAGGTTATGGTGATATAGTATCTTTGGAAAGAAAAAGTTGAAAAAGTTAGACAGAATCCATGGAAATTAAGGCTTTAATATGAGTTTTTTTAAGGTTTATTACAACAATTACAAGATAGTAACAATAGAAACTTGACAACAATCACCAACAATGCATTCAAAAAGCACTTGCAAAGAAAAAGTGGTCCTAAACAAACAAAAAACTTACAAAAAAGCTCATCCATCAACGCGGCGGGACTTAAGCGTTTTCCTAGTATAAATTAATATATAAATGTGAAATTTGAGCGCAATAGAAAATGTATTTCTCGTAAAAATCCCAATTTCACGTTTTTTTGGTTTAAAAAAAAAATACGCTTCATACCAACAACGGCGGCCTGAAAAAGCGTTTGCGAAGCTTCGCGAGTTAGCATATTTTTGCTGACTTAATTTCGCGTATATTAAGCTATTACGTAGTAATATCGCCGATATTTCGCTAAAGATAAAATATATCTGTAATGGAACGTCAATTACATGCCAAATACAAAAAAATTGTATCTCCAACATATCCTTAAAATATCCTTAAAGCTGCCAATTCTTGTATATCTACATAATGTTCTTGACATATAACTAAACCATATATTAAAAATATTTAAACAAAATATATTTTAAATATAAAATATTAGATGTGGGAAGCCTCAGTCGAACACGGAGAATCCCTCTACCCTTTCTCAAAGCCATTGACTCTGCATGTACCAGCACAGAACACTAGACCTGTATCACTCTCAGTCTGTCTTGTTGGACACAAGCCTGAGTTACACAACGTGAGAATCCTCTCTACCCTGTTCTCAAAGCCTTGACTTCTGCATGTACCAGCACAGATACACTAGACCTATCAACTCTTCAGTCTGTCTTGTTTTTCCGTCCTCTCCGCAATCCAATGTTAGTCATCACTATTGTGGCTTCTAGTTTAAAAACCATCTTCGTCCTCCATCCACTGGTTAGTTTAACTTATGACTAGCTGTATATTCAATTATTTTAATTTTTATGTAAAATGAATTTTGCTGTCAGTTTTTAGTTTAAAACTCGCCATTATTTCAAACGTATATGTAATCGGTTGTTTTCAACGGTAGCGTCTACCGTGTCTAAAACATGTCAAGGTAGGGCGGAGGGTTATAACATACATTTTCTCAAGTGCCTCGTACTGTTAAAAAAAAAAAAAAAAATTTGTTTGTACTTTATCACCTTCTTAAGCCAATTGGGTTCATTGCATCATTGAGAGCTAAACCTACAAGTTTGCTAAGGCTGCGGGCTACTGGGCTGGCAGAGAAACAAATGTCTTCCGTATTAGAATGCATCAAACACTGACCCTCTAATCATCATGATATTGTGTATCGGCTTATAGGTCAAGTTCGTTGAAAATACATGAAAATTACTCTCATTTCTGCACTCTTTGTCTAGTTCTGTCTGTAGTTGGCATCAGATGTACGCCTGCACGTCAGGCACCCAGAAGTTCAACGGGGCTCATTGCTACGCCCACTCACCTCCCTATAACAATGCATAAACTCGGTTGCGAAGACCCTTATAACCAAGTCAGCCATTGTCATGTTAATACACATTCTACTTACGGTATGTCAACAGCTGCTATTGTGAACCTTATTCTTAGTTTATAATATGTTAACCCATTGAGCCACCAGTTGATTTTGCTTATTTTGCCCGTACGGATCCAGTTAAATCCGTATTACGGGGATGGCACCCGGCCTACGGGCCGAAATCGGATAAATGCACAAAATTGAAGGCCTAGGCCTATTGTTTTTAGTTCATATGCTTTGCTTTTCTAGGTTATATTCCCGCCAGCCCTAGGCCTAGCCCTACTTGTGGCATCGTCTTATTTTATCTTGGCTAGAAGTACTCTAGTCTTCATCCACATCATTATTATCGCTTGCATCATTTGCAAGCTAATCAACAACACTTCCTGAATCTCACAATATATCACGCTCATTGGAAATTCAGCACAATCGCCTTCAGATTCGCCATCTCATAACATTCAGGAGCTTTACGTCAGTTTTACGAAGTAATCAACAGCTGAGAAGCCTATTTCTGTTACGGCGCACCGCCTTGATAATTTGTAGGCCTTCATATTATTTGTAGCCGTCTGTGAAATGGCCGTGTTCGAGAATTTATCGGGGAAAAAAGTCGACCACGTCGGTAAAAGAGTCAGCCTCCATATAGTGCTGCTATCTGTGTGAGATTTACTGAACTACGCCAGTTTGGCGCGAATTGAAAGACGAACTGAACGGACACGGAACTGTTCCGTATGTAAATTTTTGGGCCATACTTGTGGAATACGGAACGGTTCCGTAAGTCAGCGCCAATGGGTTAATCTATAATTTTAATATTATTATTCTATGTTCAATATTTTTAAATACATAACCCGTTGCATGTCAATGTTCTTTTGATAGTTTCGTTGTTATTCTTATCTGGAATCAATGTATTACTCTTATCCTGGCGATAACTTTATTTGCATAATGTTCAACTTTGGTTATTAATAAATATTATCTTGTCACTGTACGTATCATCTTTCAAGTTGTCATTATTATAATTCTGTTGTTATCCTAGAACTCCTAATTTCTCGTTCAATGATAAATTAACACTTTTGTTTATTGAAAACAAAACTTTCTTAAATATGTAAGTATGTAGACAAGTGTAGAGGAAACAAATAGAAATCGAAATCAGCCACCCAAACCTGAGGTTGTAAACGAGTTAAGTAGCCTTGTTCTTTATTCTCATATATTTGATTATTTTTTGCACACAGTTAAATAATCTTCAATTTAAAACAATAAAATCCGAGGTTTCAACGGGAGTTCAAAGTTATTGGGTTTTGAATTCCCGCGCCAAGTATGGACGTTGGTGCAATTAGTGGGAAGCTCTGTCCCCCATACCCCCTTTTCTTTCCCACTGATGTTCATGAACGCCCGAATCGCCCCCCCCCCGAATTATGTCCTAGATCCGCCTTTGCGTGAGCGGTAGCGTAGCATAATACTAATACATATTTGAGTGAGAGTGCCTTCCTTTAAAGCAATGAAAATCATATCAAAGCTGAAATAAATTAAATACATAAATAAATACATGTTCAAAACCAAGATGTAAGACAGCAAGATATTATATAAAAACACGCTTTACATAATATGGAGACTCGGCCGTGGGTGAAGCATTTAGATGCGGACGTACAGACATTATGAAGCTGCTCATCTCCCACGGAGCTGACGTGTGGTCACGTGACAAGTATGGTGAATGGTGATGGTAAACTTTTCACATAATAATAATGCTGGAAAGTTTAGAAGATATTGTTCATGAATGGCTTGTGGTTGTCAGTGTGTATGTATGTATAAGAATCTTACGTGACAATCGATTGGGTTATTGTACATTATTAGACTTATTATGACATAAGTGGTATTAATTAATTATACACTTAATGTAATGTTTAATATTAGGGCCAATTGTTTTTCCCGCAAATTTATTTTCCCCTAAAATAAGCTTAGAAATGGTTCCCAGTTTGGCTGTGTTAATTTTACACAACACATTGTGATTAAATCAATAAATTTAATTCAATTAACGGGAAAGTTGCATGAACCATATTTGGAACTATTTATACATAAATACACTCGCATTGTTTGTATTAACTTCTATTGACATTTTGTAGGTGCTACGTGAGTGTCAACAACAATTATTGAGATATATGTAATTCGTCAATTAAGTACTTAATTAATCAGCAAGTTATTAGAATTATGTTTTGGGACATGACATTTTGGATTCATTGGATTAATGTCAGTAAAGTGGAAAAACATTATGACGATCGACTAACTTTTAGGTATACATAATAATACAAAAGTCAACAAAAGTGGTATAGATTAACTTGGTGATCAATTAATTTTATTTTTTATTTTTTTCATACAATTTGTTCTTCATAAAATAGGCTTTTAAATGATACCTAGGTCGATCATATTGTGATAGTTTATATAATAAAATTGAGATTAAAGGGGTATTTAACCGCTAAACTCAAAAAAAAATATTTCATTCAGGCTAACTAGTAATGAATTTAGCAGCTAACAGAACAATTGTTGGGGCCACCATGACCTCCCAAAAAATGGTCAACATGGTATTTTTCGAGCTAGGTCCCATCGGCAAAAATCTCCCATAAGAAATAACATGGGGACGATCTTTATGCCCCGTGACCTTGGAGGATTTTGATCTTAAAAAATATTGGCCATTATTGACGTACTCGACAGCCTTTTCTGTAAATTCACATATTTTGTTTTGTAATTTGGGCAAGTAGTTCGGTCAAAATATGCTGATTACCAAGGTGGGGTGTGATTTTGGAATCCATATTTTTGCGTGTTTGAGGGTATATTTGGGCACAGTTTCAAGACACGATGTTATAAAGGGGCATTTTAGATTGGTACTATGCTCTAGTATCTATGTGGACCAAAAAAGAAGCAGGTTAAAGCCGATTTAGGAAATTTTCCAAAACACCAATTTTCGCCAATTTCTGGATTAAAAAAAATTAAAAAAATCGTGTTAAATCACAGTTACAAGATATAATTCTTTAAACGGTGTAGTATTGTGCTATAGATCACGTTGTAAAAAATAATTTTTGGGGTTTTTAGCCCCTTTAAATTAATTCAAATAATGGGAAAATGATTTGTATTAAGTTTTAACACCAATAATTTTTTTGGTAATATATTTCTTTTGTGATACACTAGGTGACTGTGGTACGTGAATAAAAAAAATTGTTGAAATTAAATCAATGCTTAATTTCATTAATTAATTTATCAATAAGTTAGAAGTATATTGTTTCGAGATATAACATTTTGGATTTATTGACGTTATTTAAGTATAGTGTTAAATTTTCATGACAATCTAACAAGTTCTAAGTATGAATTATTATATAACATATATGTTATATATATATATATGTTATTATGATATATATATATATATATGTTATATATGTATATATATATATATATATTATATTAAAAAGTGATACAATTGCAATACATTGTTATAAGTTGTAAATATAATTAAAACTATTTTATTTAAGGTAACATTTTCTGATGACATTTTTTTTTAGCATTAGAAACCCCTTGAAACAAATCCTGGTTTAATTAAATCCGATAATTACTTCTTGAGTTACAGGAATTGTAAGAATTGTAGAAGATTTGTAAGGCGGCCATCTTGAGGACGCCATGACAGGTGACTTATTTGCTACCAAGCGTATGTCTTTTACCACCTCCTAAATTTTGGTGCTGGTTTCCGGCTTTGAAATGTTTTTATAGCAGGTGAAGCTTGTTCCACGGACAAAAAGCACAGCGTGTTGTTACACAATACTAAGCTTTACGTCACAGGTGTATTGTGTGAAAATGTTAATAAAAGTTAGTTAATCCTAAGAGCGGAAGAAATTGGGGATATTTTTAGTTCTTGGATGAATTGAACTTCCATGAATTGTGCAAATTTATGTTTGGAAGTCAGTAATTAGAGTGTGCCTGCTTCTTCGAAATACACTTGCAAATGGCATCTTTCCAGCCTTTTCTTGACCATATTACTCCTTGGAATATATGTCACCAAATTAGTAATTAACAAGTAATAATTTGTCTTTTTGATGTTGTGCACCAAAGTTTCAGGCTATTGTTAGGGGTAGAGAACACTGTGTGTTATTTAAACAAATATATTTCATGGTGATTACATCGGGCGACTCATACAATAGTTTGTGATCGAGGTATTCCCTCCAATTATTATACTCGCCACCTTATCCCCCCCCCCCCCTCCCTCCCTAATAAATAACCCTGGCTTCTCCCAGGACAATGTGGCGTTGATTCACCAATAATTCGCTTTGCGTTATGTCAACTGATGTAACTAGGAAAACGCTAAAGTCCCGCCGCGTTGATGGATGAGCTTTTAAAAATGTTTAGTTTGCATGGGATATCTTTACTTTTGAAAGTTCTTTGTTTTGCTGCCTACGCAATACGCATTGTAGCTGATTGTTGTCAAGTTTCTTTTGTTACCTGTCAATTGGTATTATTTTCCGTAAAAAACTTATATTAAAAGCTTTATTTCTATGGATTCTGGCTAACTTTTTCAACTTTTTTTTTCAATAGGTACTACATCACCATAACCTTAATGTCCATGTATAATATGAACGTTGTAGCCCCGACCGTTTGGTCAGAATTAACCCAAATGTCACGAAAATATCGCACTAAAAATCGAAAAAAATCGTAAAAGTACAATATTCATGAGAAATATTTCTTCGATTGTACCCAAAAACAATACACCTCTAAGTTCAGAGATTTCGAAGGTCCTGTCAAATTTTCATCAAGATCGGATATGCCGTTTGCCTGGTAGAGAGTTAACAAACAGACACAAAAACAAAAAAAAAAAAAAAAAAAAAAAAAAAAACACCCGAGCTAAATTTTTTGGGGGTCAGTGAAATTGAAGTCTTCGCTTCGCTCATCCAATTATTTGTGCACTTCAATTTATATACGTTACAGTAAATTGTTTAACGTTATTTTATTATATTTTCTTGTTATTAAACATTGTATTGTACGATATACCTTGCAGTTTCAAAGTGTGTTTTTCAGGTTATGTACATTGTGTTATCAGTACTTGATTTCATATCTAGAATCAGTATTTACTATAATCTTGACGAACAAATAATTGTATAATGTTCAAGTGTGGTAAATAAATTGTGATATCTTATCTAGGCTAATGTCTATATGAACAATGTGTGGTAATCCCGGATATTCTAACATTGTACCATTCTTGAAGAAATGTGGTCTCATCTTGTTGTATGGCTCGTTGGTCTTGTTGTTCGCCTACCTGCTTCCAATGCAGAAGGACCAAGGTTCTATTCCCGTCAAAGTCAGAAGTTTTTAGCTTCCAGTTCTTGTATAAAGTATTTGTAAACGGTGACTTTGGAGCCGTCCTAGCAACGAGGCACATAATATTAAATTCAATGTTGTTCTGAATCGGCCTTGTTGATTCTGGCGTTGATTCGCGGGTGTTCGCACTGTCCATACCACTGATTGCTATATTTCCCATTATAAAATATCGATCTTTGGTTGGTTATCGCTCACTCGTCGATTGCGTCAGAGCCTACAGGGTTGGCTTGGTCGCTTTGATTAACTGTCCCCCACTGAAAATCAGTTATATTATAACTGAGTGGGTAGACTCTAAATACAATGTATTTATTTATTTTATTAAACGTCGAGCACTACCTCATTATCGACACGACGCAACAGTCCGAGAAACGAACAGCACTTATTATTTTCATAATAGACCCATTCTCAACTCCTGTCTAAATAGTAAGATGTTTTTAAACGTTCTACTGAAAAATCTAGATTTAAAAAAATCCTTGCGCCGGTACAAAGATAGCTGTCGTCCAAGAAAAACTGCAAATTAAATTTTACAGAATGTACGACATTGAAAACAAAACTTAAAACATTTAGCCAAGAAAAAAATAAATAAATAAATAAAATTAAAAATAAAATTTCCAAAAAAAAAATAGCTACTATAAACCCCGTAATACTGTGACACTAATATACTTATATTAATAAAGTAAGTTTTCGTACTGGATCTCAATCTAAATCAATCAAGTCACGACTGTTCATTTTGTAAACCGTCATTTGAACGTTTTCAGTGGGAATATCCCGAAGTGGAGCTCACGTTTCGGATTTTTTTTTTTATCTTTTTTCAATTTTCTGGGCTTATATTATCTGGTTTTAGCGGCGTGGGGGGGGGGGGGGGGTTGGTGCGTGGGACACAATTTTGTTGCAAGATTCTGTGGCAAACTTTGTTATGAATAATCGACCACCAAAAAACAAGTGCTAGTTACGCCGCTGTCTGGCGTTGATTGGGGTACACAGTGGTCAAAATTAAAATAATATACTAACATGAACCAATCAATGGGAAATTTTGATACGTTGTCCTGCTGTCATGTTCATATCTGGTTTTGAAAAAATACAATTTGTTGCACGGGATTTAATGAAAATATCAACATGTTGTAGTATTGCGATGGGAGTAATAGAACTTTTAAATATATATATATATATTTTTAAATTTTTTTGATCCAGAAAATAGCAAAAAATTGCGCTTTGGGAAATTTCGTAAATCGGCTTTAACCTGCTTCTTTTTTGTTCCACAAAGATACGAGAGCATCATATCAATCTAAAAGTGCCCTTTATAACATCGTGTCTTTGAAACTGGGCACAAATATACGCTGAAACACGCAAAAATATGCATTCCAAAATCACACCCTTTGTGGTAATCTGCATGTTTTGACCGAACCATTTGCCCAAATTACAAAACAAAATATAGGGGATTTACAGAAAAGGCAGTAGAGTACGTCAATAATAAGCAATATTTTTGGGGGTCAGAACCCTCCAAGGTCACGGGGCATAAAGATCGTCGCAATGTTAATTCTTATGGGAGATTATATAGCTCGAAAAATACCAAGTTTGACAAATTTTTGGTGGTCAAAAATGGACCAAATAATTTTTCTGTTAATTTCTTAATTCAGAACTAACTAGCCTAATTGATTTTTTTTTTAGTTTAGCGGGTGAATCCCTTTAAGGATATATCATTCTCATACCCAAGACCTCAGATGAGGGAGTTAATGGATCATGAGCTGATATAGAGATGCGTGTCAGGCATAACATTATTCATGTTGTTGCCAACAGATGGTTACTATCATACTAACAAATTGTACAATACAAAGAATATATATTTTCTGTAGCTGACATGATCTTTACATGACTAGGCCTATTTTTATGAATTAGTTTTCAAGATGGCCGTGGAATAGTTAATATTCTTTCAAATAGAATGTTACAAACATTTTTTTCAATTCTAGAACATTGTGTTAAAGAGATGTAATGGGGTTATTTACTCAGTTGAGAATACAACAATGCAAATTATTCCCAGGCGAGATTGGGTCTCAACGGTTGGAATTTTTAGTATACATTGTAAAAATGTCATATCTCTATTTTCCTCTTGTTTTTCTGAGTAAGAACGCGGTGATAACTGATAACACTAGCTTATTGTCAACTATAATAAAATTAAATTAAAAACATATTTATTTATGTGTTTTGTTTTTTCCACTTTTTTCACTTTAGATTCAATTAAATTCAAATTCAATGAAAACTAATGTAGTGGCCACAATATTTATCAATCAAAAACCAATCTGCAAATTGATTACTGATCAATAACTACTTGAACTTGAGAGGATCAGTGGTTTGGAAGAGTAGAGGTGTTCCTACTATAAAATCATGAAACTGTGTAAATTAGTTAACATTAAATAAAACAAGATTTGATCACATCACACAAAATTATGGCTTTAATTAGACAATAGATTCCCTAATCCTGGGATCACATCCATTACCTAGGATGGCTGAGATAACATAGAGTGCCAGCCAAGTCATTTCCTGTAGTGACTGGTAACAGATTCGTTGATTGTTGCTACCTGTGCTGGTGACTACAGGCCATTGGCTAATTTGAATTCGGTGACATTCAGCTGGCCCAATCAGCAAGTCAGCTGATTCCAGATATTTATCGGACGTCACTTGGAGAGTGGCTACCTGCTGGTGATAATGCAAGGTTATCAAAGTGTGTTATGACCTTGTGACGTAGGTCCTGATAACTCGGACTGTGGCTACCTGCTGGTGATAATGCAAGGTTATCAAAGTGTGTTATGACCTTGTGACGGAGGTCCTGATAACTCGGACTGTGGCTACCTGCCGGTGATAATGCAAGGTTATCAGAGTGTGTTATGACCTTGTGACGTAGGTCCTGATAACTCGGACTTGCTCCCTGCTGATGATATGCAAGGGGTTTAGAGTGTGTTATGACCTTTTTCGTAGGTCCTAAAAATGCAGTGGATTGACCTTGACCGCCCCCTAATTTGGTTGGACTTTTCAGCTCATTGTATCTAGTCTACATCAACTTATAAAATCATGCGCGCAAATTTTTTTTCAATTTTTTTTTTGCTATTTAAATTTTGTAAAAAAAAAAAAAATGTTTGTTGAATACCGATACAACAAAAAAGGGAAATTAAAAAAAAGAAGCAAATATAAAAAATTTTTTAGGGTACACAACATAATTTGTATCAAATCATTTTTTCTTATTTTTTCTTAAAAATGTCGCTTTGGGAAAAAGGATTTTTGTTAGAATTTCTTCTTTTTTTCACTTTTTTTTCCAACTAGTTTTTTTTGAAATTTGATTTTTAAAAAATTCCCCAAAAAATTCCGGGGCTCTGAGAAAAAGCTGCCACGTTCGGACCAACCACAACGTAACATAAATGTTTTGTCGGTCCTAACTATTATTAACTATTTAACTACAAAAGGGCCCCAATTTGAAAACTCTGTGTATTGTTGGGGTCGTTTTCTGTGTGTCCTGGTCTTATCTAAGGGGGTGAGTTTGAACAATGAATGTTGTACTTATTTCATGGGTTTGTACCACGGGCCTTTCTTGTCTCGTTCTGGCTAAATCAATAGTTCATTAAAAACTCCACACAACATGAATATATAGGGGGCATTTGGACACAATCGGGGTTTTGGCTGAAAGGGACCACAAATTTTTTTTGACAACTTTAGAAACCGTAAAAATTGGGAGTTTTCTGGGGTCATTATAATCTTTAAAACATGGTTTTCTTCAACCCAAACTTTTTTTCTAATGTGTAGTCAGGTTCTATGGACAAATATTTAAAACAATCTACAGATTTAACTCCGAGATTCAAACTGGTCTATGCGACAACTAGACCCAGTATTGCGTGCCGTCCATATTGTACTGGGTTTTTGGGTTTTGGGCAGTGTGTGCTTATTTAATGAATTATCTAGATGGTTTTTTTTTAAATTTTTTCTTTTTAAATTATAAAAGATAAAAATTTTTTAAAAAAAAACTTTTTACTGTTTTTAATTATAAAACAATAATTTGAGTAAAAATTCCATAAAATTAAATATTAATGAAACAAATATAAAAAAAGGGGGAAAGATAAAAGGGATAGGAAAAGGGAAAAAAAAATGAAAAAGGAAAAAACATCAAAAAATAAAAAAGTAAGAAAAAACAGATTTATTAAACGATACCACTCAAACGAACGTGAGGTTTTCCAAAAATCAGGAACAGGAAGTCAAGGAGAAAATAAACTTACGCGGAAAAAACCAACGAACGCGAATTTTCATTCTTCTGTTCAAATCTTGATAAAAATTTAGTACAAAAGAACTTGACTCTAAAATATAATAATAGTGTTGGGTTGGGTACTGCAATGGAACCTGTCATAAAACGTAACACCGTCAACTTACTTTCACTCATTGTGTTTCACCCATGGAGTATTCACTTAGTTCGAGCATGTTCGGTGATATCCCGATGTTGACCGAGCTACATTGAACACCTGGGAGGATGTTGTACAAACCACTGGTCCTGGTTCTTGTAGCGATGTTGAGCTTCTGCTTTGCCTGGAGACAGTGTGAGTATTCACTTAGTTCGTGCATGTTCGGTGTTATCCCGATGTTGACCGAGTCCCTTCTCTTATAGACGGACACGACGGTGTTTCTGAAGGCACCCACCACTCTCTCTTCATGCGTATCATGAGGGAGCAAAGTGACCCCTCCTCATGGATTCTGAGACGTAGATCCTCCATGGACATGTTCAGATGGGATCAAGGGATCATCGTAGGTTTCCAGGTTCTTGGTGACAGGAGCTCAGGAAGAGAGGGACGTGCCTAATTATTAGGAAGAAGAACGCCTTCATTTAAGTAAATAAAGTAAGAGGAGTCGCTGAGGCTGACAAGGAGAGTTAAAATGGCATATAATCGCATTGAGTTGTTGCTTACATATATTAAATCTTAAATTATTTTGAGAATTTAGGGGAAAATATTAAAGAAATCCGTCCATTTAAACTTGGTTGTGGAACATTGTGGAAATTGTAAAGTGCGTAACGTTACACCTCGTGACGTAGTTCAGTATGTAGTATTCAGATTTTTATTCGCAGATTCGTACATTGTAAGAATATATCCTCTCCTGAGTGAGAGAGAGAAAGAGAGAGAGAGAATAAATAGCACAGTAATTACAATAATAATAATAGAAAGTATTATACAATCAAAAATCTTAGAGAACAGGTACCAAGAAGAGATAAAATACATAAACGTAAATTATGTGATGGACTATAGAAGGATGGAGAGACACAAAATGTGTTAGTTAAATTCAATTTTTGCAATAGGGAATAAAAAGGGTTATGAAAGAGAAAAGATTTAATTTTAATTGTAAATGATGTTGGAGTACCGTTTTTGATGGATTGTGGAAACTAATTTTAAATTTAGTACAGATGAAGCTTTGACTGTTTTTAAATAGTGAAAGGTTGAAAGTAGGAATAAATATATTAGAGTTGGTACGCGTTTTAAGAGAGTGGTTTACTGCTTTTGTGATGAACAGTTCAGGATGAGAGTGTGCGAAAGTGGAAGCTGACAAAATTAATTCGGATATAAGAGTCAATATGTGAAGATAAGTGAAATGATTCTGTGTCTTACATGAATGCCGCTTGGATACACCGGCGATTATTCTCACCGTCCTTTTTTGTTTTATGAATATTCGTTTAGCATGACCTGAGATGCCCCAAAAAAGAACGGCATGATATGATTGACTGAATGTATGAATGATATACCGTACCATAAGTAATGTAGAAGGGCTCAAAAGAAGTTTTAGCCTTCTAAGCATGAAACAACCACTTAGAAGACGCGGTGCCAATAACTGGATATGTGGAAGCCACTCAAGGGACTCACGCACAGTAAGCCCTAGAATTTTTGCAGTAGGTTGCCTCGCTATACTCTTACCATCCAGACGAATAAGATGGCTCTAGGGGTATTGCGATTTATTGGTATGTTAATTAAAGAAATTCGTTTTTATTGTTAGGATAGTCAGCCTACTAGACTTACAGTATGATAATATTTGTGATACTTGAGAATTTACAGCTGGTGTTATAGCAAACATTGAATTTACATTATTGTGGGCTATGAGGAGGGAGTTGATGTCATCCGCAAAAAGGTGATTAAAGCTTTTACAATGTCCTGGAAATTTTCCGTAGTAAGAAGTTTGGGGAGACTGTTGATATATATATTATAAAAAATGGAGGGATAAGCATAGACCCTTGAGGGACTCCACTAGTTATTGGAAGTGGGTATGTTTGATTTTGATGATATTATTTTTACCATTCGTTTCCGGTTAGTGAGAAATGACGATAATGCCTGAGGAAAGTAGTGTTTTGAGGAGAGTTCCATGATCGATTGTATCAAAAGCTTTGCAGCACAATGGATTGGTATTTTCTGTCTAAAGCAGAGTAAAGCGACGAGAGATATGAAAAAATAGCTGTTGTAGATTTTCCAGAACAGAAGCCGACTGTCATCTAGAATGTGATATTTAGTGAGATAGGAAGGAGGTGAATCGATTGGACATTACTATTTTTTTCTAATGATGACAGTAACGAGATTGGGCGATAGTAATCTGAAATATCTTTCTTTCTTAATTAATAATTAAATTAAATTAAAATGTTACTATAGGGTGGTCGATAAACCGAGAGGATGATCACTTTCATTCTAGCTCGTTTCCACAGGATTCCAGTACACTCAAAACGCTTTTTCAATGCAATTGAAAAACGGTTTGCTCTTTACTCTAATTACTAATTCAATACCATTACTTAACATTTTGGTGCAAACCACAACCCGATAGGACAAATGATAGAGCTTCCAAGTGATCCTGACTTTACCTGAGCGTTCTGCGTCAAAGTTTGGTTTTCTCGAGCTTAGCCAACAGTCTTACCCGTTCTTGGGCCGTGGGAATAATGCTTACCACCGGACATTTCATGCTACGCGGGTCCCGGGAAGCATGATACCCACCGTTAGCATGTGCTAGCTTACGTATACCAGTGGAACTCGGGGATAAAAATCGCTACGGCAGTTCGGTCCGTAATAACGTTTCCAATAAAATTATTACGAATTTAGACGTCATTTGTTGTTGTGTCTGCGAGTTAATATATCGAAATTATCATCAAAATCGAGCGATTTCTCTGTAAGAGATGAAAGTAAAATAATAATAAAAAAAATTATTGATATTTTTTTACAAAAATGATTTTTGGTTTTTGAAAAAAAAATTGAACATTTGTATGCTAAATATACATAAATGTTGTTAATTTTGATTCTCGTGGGCGGAATGGATATGTTTTTTAACCCTTTTTGGGGGTACCCATGCAGCAGCATGAGCATTTATTTCTTTGTAAGATTCTTCATTATTGTTTAGTCTACAAAGTCAAACTCAAATTTATCCCCTGGAATTATTTGCCCATGAAAGGGTTAAGCGCAAAAAAGCATTCCCGTGCACAGCCGAACAGGTCGAATGGCTGGGTAACTTGTTGCACAGGGCAGGGAAAGAGGAAGCTGGATGAAATATTATCCAGGAGGCAGTGGATCAGAATTCGACTCGAGATACGTCATCATCTGTATCTTCTCCTAGCGGAGGTCTTCCGAAGTCGGCCTGTGCGCGGCAGCGAAGCCTAGCGGAAATCTAGAGAACCTCCAGCTACGTCAAGGTCATCTGTATCTTCTCCTAGCGGAGGTCTAGGGGATCTTGAGCTACGTTAGTTTTTCATAATTAAAGTGCTCGCATATAAACCCCAACTTGAGATGACAATCGACGTCATGGAGAAGGATATTGGGG
This sequence comes from Sweltsa coloradensis, assembly GCA_024449915.1. NCBI lineage: Eukaryota > Metazoa > Arthropoda > Insecta > Plecoptera > Chloroperlidae > Sweltsa > Sweltsa coloradensis. The sequence continues at coordinate 11,571 of JAMZAV010007735.1, read as the reverse complement.
CGAGCTACCGACACACAATTCGCTCCTCCACCGTGGGGTTGGTTTGTATCCCATCTCAAATATCCAGCGCTTTGAAAGTCATCCCCTGGAACCAGAAGATAGTTCATGATGAGGTTATGTCGTTCTGAGGAGGAGTCAGCTGACGTTTCACAGTATTCACCTCCTTGAGCAAAGGCGTAAATAACGGCTCATAATAATGTACACATGTTTCAGTTAGTATTTGCCACTTTTCCTAGATTGTTTGTGGTCAATAATAAAAAACAGACGTAAAACTAGAAATTGTTTTTGAAATTATTTATAAAATCCAATGCCTGATACTACATTATTTATCATATTATTAAGAAAAAGAAATAAAAATATCAATAATAAGATTTTGTTATAAGAAATGCGCAAGTCAAAAGCCCTTCAGCTATTAATAGCTGTTTAAAGTTTGGTACTTATGTGGCCAATAACATTTTTAATTTTTTACGTTAAAGCCTTTGGCCGAGTTTAAAACAATTTTTTTTTATATATTATTGTTCAATGGAAACGTAAAAACCTCAATTTTATTGTTTACTGTACTGACGAATTGTCATGTATATGCAGGAATAAAATAAAATTGAATTGAATTGAATAGAATTGAGGGTGGTGTGGTGTGTGGTTTCAATAGAAGCGATGTTAGTTGCGGCCTGCTTTGGTTGAACATAATCAATCGTTTCAGATGAACATTATTTATCAATGCAAGTTTTATACGGTCGTGACCAGTGTAGATCACCTTTAGTTTTAATTCAAACTGAATAGTTTGTTTAATAATCTCTAAATAACTAAAGGTTTGCTAAAACTTTAAATATAATAAAACGAATTTTCCATTTTTGAATCTCTATAACGCATATTACATTATTGTTTGTTTTTCTTCGCCACCATGTCACCCCTACAAAAAATCCTGCATACGCCCATACAAATGGACGGTTATGTAAAGTAGAAAGAAACTTTTTGTGTCACAAGAACATTCATTTGTCTGTGATGTTATTGAGGTCTTGAGACCGTGTACGTTATACAACTCGTCCCCTGATGCTTTACTTACCAAAAACCGTGACGTATTTGTTTGCACGTTTCAATAAATACCCCCCAACAAATACATAGGCCTCGTGTTGAGAACCTGTGATCGTAGGAACGCGGCTTAAGAGAGTCTTGATTGCATCAGCTTCGTCCTGAGAGTTGACGATTAGAAGATATCCACCTTCATCTTGACATATTTGAAACGCTTTGATCCAGGTCTCTGCTCGAGTGGAAACTTTGTAATAGCCAAAACCACTGAGCTGGGTGTATCCAGGAGGCGTGGCCGTGGCGACCATGATGCGGGCATTGGAGCATGCGGGGCAGGTGGTGGACGGGGGCAAAGTGGGGCATGGGGGAGGCGGGGGGCAAACTGGGGCATGTGGTGTGCGGGGGAAAACTGGGGCAGGTGGGGCATGTGTGGGACGGGGGCATACTGGGGTAGGGGGGACTTCGGCAGGTGGGGCAGGTGGGGCAGTCGGGGGAAATGGGTTGACCGGCCCAGGAAAGGCTTACTGGTGACGGGGGACAACTGGGGCAAATTGATATAGGTACATTGAGACCGGATGAACTTTGTGCAGGTAGGTTAGGGATGGTAGATAAATCTGAAACAAGCAACATTTAGATTAGGCTCCGACCTGCAGGTACTGGTGGTAGCCGGGCAGAATACTATCCGTGTCTTTCTTGGCCCAGTACCTGAGCGACCCTTCTTTCAATTACATCCGCTCCGGCTTGCGGTCAATAGATAATCCCTAGGAAATGAAAGGGTCTCGCTCAGGTACTGGGCCAAGTAAGACACGGTTAATCCCTTGGAAATGAAAGGGTCTCGCTCAGGTACTGGGCCAAGTAAGACACGGTTAATCCCTAGGAAATGAAAGGGTCTCGCTCAGGTACTGGGCCAAGTAAGACACGATTGGGTAAGGTAGAGGACAGGTGACTTCTGCGGAAGAATTAGTCGGTTGGGGTCGTTGTTCATACTCTGTGAGCTGGTGGGATACAAAGTTTTTCTGCCCATTAGCTAATTATGTAATGATATTATGTTTTTTAGTAGGATATATTACATTAAATCAGAAGATCAGATTATAAGTTTAGGACATTAGAATAAGAAATAGAATTAGGAAGCTTAAAATCAAAAATATCCTATTAAACAGTTTCTAAGTCAAAATTATAAAAATAAAATAGACCTTTGAACCATAAGCACACAAAACAAATACAGATCATCTTTCAATGTCCCCCGCCATCCCACGCACACGTGCATACTGCATATGCACCTATATGGGTTTTCAGCTCTTTAGATTTCTTATCTATCTAGAAAATATTAATCTTAAATACTTAATTATAACTGATGTATACAAACATAGTATAATATAAAAATTTACATGATCAAAAAAGTCTGAATAAAATTTTATCTTATCTTAAAGGCATTAAATCACAATGGATGAAGTATTTTTTAATACAAGAAGGTGTACAAAAAATAAGAATGCCGGACATTTTGGCAACCTTGGATGAGGCCTATACCCTATACAACGGTTTGTTTTGGCGCGCGCCTGGGGGCATGTGACGCGGGTGGATGGGGACCTGCTGAGCTGACCGAGCCGGCCGGGCGAGGGTAGACACTCGGTTAGAACATGTGTTGTATTTAGTAAGGGGTTGACATTCTGTGTGGATGGAGTGTTCGCAGATTTGTTCTAGCACAGTGACAGCTCAACAAGTGTTTTATGTACTAATTTAATTAATGTGATAGTGAATAGCATTACAAGGTTTGTCGAGATATGTGAAGAGTACGGATGGCTCAGTGACTTCAGTTAACAAACATGCCTATATAGTTGAAGTGTGGATTTTGTCTTCTTTTAGGTTCTAGTAGTTTTTAAAGTTAGTGATACGTTGAGTCATACAAAGAGACGGCAAACATACTGAATAATTCTTAGTTTTATAAATAATTAATGTGTGACGCGTGAAGTGTTTAAATGTGGATGTATTGGACAACAAAATCAAAAATCAGGTTTTATGATACAGAAATGTGGTTTCATATAATTCCGTGGGTTAAAATCGTGTTACAAATGTATACACTGTTCTTATCCTTACAATGATAAAGAAATCATTAAAGTCGAATCACTTTTAGTCAAAGAGTCCACAGTACTCCCGTATGCGACTTGAAATCCTTTAGATATATCGTTGTTCTTTACACGTGGAGAGTAACAAAACTGTTGCCTAGCAGTGTTGAGAGAATGAGTGTTAATAATATGCTCGAACCCATCATGGATAGTAATACAATCGAAATTAGCACGCAAATTTTTGATTTTTTCCGATTTGTGACAATATAAGCACTCTGTGTCGGTATCCATTGATGTACATTCATTACAACTACACCATTTAAGATCACCTTTCCTGCCACTTAACTGTTTTATCCAGGCTTCTTTTTCTTTATTTTTCTTTAGATTTTTCCTCTGTTCACTTTCTGTGTATGAAGGCTCGAAAGTGAAGGGAGCTAATCCTAACACCCTGTACATAGAATAAACACTTTTCAACTGACCCCTCCTGTGCCCGATGGTATTGAATGGGCGGGCAGTGAGCGGCCGCATTTACTCGAGTCGATCGGTAGCGAAGCTCTGTAGCCATCCAGCTACGTCACGGGTGGTGACGTCACGCACCATACAATTTCCACAATATTGGTCGTACCATGTTTAAATATTGACCGATTTAATTCATTTTTTTTTCTAAATTCTTAAAATAAATTTAGGTTTAACATAAGTAAGCAACAAGTCAATGTGATAGTATGGCTTTAACTTGCATTACGCTGCAACCACTACCACAAAGGTTATCAATCTGTTGAACTTGAAAGCGTTACAGAATAGACCTATGCATTGTAAATAAAAATCATTGGACTTTCCACTGTTATTAATATTTTTATTTTAAATGCAGACCTATTCATCCTGGCTCAAAACATAATTTGTCCGAGTTCATCTAATAGTTTTAATCAATCGCCTCGTCAGCACTTTTTAAGGCATAAGATCTGTTTAAATGAGTGAGCGAATTACGTTGATTTATTTCCATTTGTATTAGAGGGTTAAACTGGGTGTAAACGGCAATGGTTAAACTGAAGGTAGAATGTAGGAATAGATAGCAAAATACTGTTTTGCTGGCAGTCCTGGGTAGGGAAGGCACTTTCACCAGTCAAATAAAAAATGGTCAAATAAAAAAGGTAAACTTTGCTCGTATAGGCCTATTGTGACAGAATACTCACGAGAAATGGTCTGCAACCAAGTAAGGCTAATCAATATAGGCCTAATATGATCAATATTCAATGGTGATTATAATCATTCAAGAAAATGAGTGAATGAATGAAAATGAGTGAATATTAGCACTTTGTCTATACTCACTGCCGAAAAGTATTAAGGGCAACAACAGAGAATTGTATATTAATTTCAAATTTGTAAGGGAATAAAACAAAAGTTGACTTTCCTTTGAAGAATGAGTGATGCCAAATAAATAAGTACAAATATTACTTTGACCAATTATTTTACCCGCCTGCCATCCCTAGTAAGTAAATAAATAAATAATAAATTGTATTTAGAGTCTACCCACTCAGTTTATATAACTGATTTTCAGTGGGGGACTTTAAATCAAAGCGACCGAGCCAATCCTGTAGGCCCCGACGCAATCGACGAGTGAGCGATAACCAACTAGTGAGAGCTGCTGTAAAGGGGAAGGAACACTTGAATATTGCAAATCCGGATACCAGCGTGAAATTTTGCATGGGGGGAGATAAAAATATCAGAATTAAAAATCCGTCGGGGGCAAGCGATATCTCACCCCCAACACCCCCTAAATCATCCCCTAAAATTAGAATAATTCATAGCTCTAACCCAAAAAAGAATTTTTATTCAAATTAGTTATTAAAATTATGTTTTAATGTGTTTTAACCCAATCGGCCTATTCTCATTTCCTAAACCACATTTTTTCAACCCTCATCCCTAATTGTTTATAATATTTTTACCTTGATTTCCAGCATTTACCAGTGAGGCACCTAGGGAGTTATCAGCATGAAATTTGGCATGATGGTTCATAATAACCTGAAAAATAATAATCCGCCGGGAGGCAAGCGATATTCCACCCCTTTTGTTCTCTACCACCCTTAACTTTAGGAAAAACGTAAGATAGTATTTAATACATTTTGAATATTTCAATTGCTGATTAAAATTTTGAGTCGATGTGTTATAGTCCAGTCAACAAATCATTCATACAAAACAAACAATTTTTTCACCCCCAACCCTAATAATCATACTTTTAGTGACAAACACTGTTTAGTAAGTTACCAACATGAAATTTGGCATGGTGGTAGATAAAAATATAAGAATTACTATTCCATTGGGAGGCAAACAATATTTTACCCCTAGTGCCCTCTATCATCCCTTAAAATTGGATTTGGTACTAGGTTGTATTCAATACATTGAAATTATTAAAATTATCCAATAATATTATGCTCAAGCATGTTTCCATCCAATCAACCTAATTTCTCGTGTTTTTTCTACCCCCACCCCTAATAGTGATTTTTTTCATCAACACTTATTAGCATGAAATTTGGCATGGTGGTAGATAAAAATATAAGAATTACTATTCCGTTGGGAGGCAAACGATATTTTACCCCTAGTGAACTCTATCATCCCTTAAAATTGGATTTGGTACTAGGTCGGATTCTATACATTGTAATTATTAAAATTATCCAATAATATTATGCTCAAGCATGTTTCCATCCAATCAACCTAATTTCTCGTGATTTTTTTTACCCCCACCCCTAATAGTGATTTTTTTCATCAACACTTATTAGCATGAAATTTGGCATGGTGGTAGATAAAAATATAAGAATTACTATTCCGTTGGGAAGTAAACGATATTTCACCCCAAGTACATCCCTTAAAATTGGAAAGAGTGTTCAATGATTCGTTTTTTTCCATGGGTGGTTATCTGGAAGAAAGTATTCAATTAAAAATCTAATTAAAATTCAATAGTTTTGGTTTATTTAAGAAATACAATAATAAGCATGTTATGCGTTGGTATCTATGATTACATGCTACAAGGTGGTATTTTATAGCAGCTTCTTTTCTCAATTCAGTTTCTAAACAAATGACGGTTTGTTTGTCTGAAGTGACAGTGTAATATCACAGCCCCAAAACTCGTAACAAATTGTATGAAAATACCACCTTGTACCATGTAATCATAGATACCATACCATACATAAATACTTGTAACATGCTTATTATTGTATTTCTTAAATAAACCAAAACTATTGAATTTTACGATATGGAAAGCTTATTGACCCGGAACGAAATAGAATACGAACACACACTAAAAAAAAAAAAAAAACAATTAACCAAGGTCACTTACATAAAAACAATTGCGAATTTTCGAGTAACACTTCCTTACTCTTCCTCAAGCAGAGGCTAACTGACGTCCGTGCGCTCTTCTCTCTTCGGGCTGGCGGGCAGGTTTAATGTTGACAGGGAGGGGGTGGCTGCGCGCTCTGTTGACGTCTGGTCGAATTATCGGGATCCACATGGGGTGGAAATCAAACGACGGCTGGCTGACAGGGGGGTGTGGCTGCATGCCATCACAGCAGCCTCCTTTATTTTTCTCTTGAAGACGTCTTCTTCTGATAGAAGGGCCGATGTGTTGTTCCACATGATCATGTGTGAAGTTTCCTCCACGTGGTTTGCGATAAGGGAATTCTGTGCATTGGAGGTTACGTTGCGTTGGTGCTCTGTCAAACGAACGTTGAGGGGGCGTTTGGTTTCACCAATGTAAGTCCTGTCACAATCGCACGGGATTTCGTAAACAACGTTACGGGCTTGCTGGTCGGTATTATAGGGTTTGGTCTTACACAGTTGTTTTACGAAGAGTGTTGGAGGATTTAAACACTGTCCGAACGTTGAACCTATTAGCAATGCGCCGGAATTTCTCCGAGAATCCGGGAATGTAATTAACAGCTATGGTTTTATAGGGCTTAGTAGTGTCACTTCCGGGTTTGTTTTCTTCGCGAGGGTCTTTAGCTAGAATAGCTTGAACAAGCTCAGGAGGGTAGTCATTGGCTGCAAAGGTAGAGAGGAGAACCGATTTCTCGGTCTGCAACTCGGTGTGGTTAGAACAATGTGTGTAAGCCCTCTTTGCCAGACACGAGACCACACCCCTTTTCACGTGAAGTGGGTGATTGGAGTCAAACCGGATGTAAGAAGACGAGTTGGTGGGTTTTCTGTACACCGTGGTCTTGAGTTTGACTGTGTTGTCGGGGGCGGTTACTTTGGATAATAACACATCCAGGAAGGGCAGGGACCCACAGGCTTCAGTTTCAACTGTGAACTTGATGTGTGGGGACTGAGAGATGATGTGGGTTAACATAGTATCAACCTGATTTGCATGTAGAATGGCAAATACGTCATCAACGTAACGACGCCAGATGAGTGGAGCGACAGGGGAGGTGGAGATGGCTAGTCTCTCTAAGTTCTCCATGAAAACCGAGGCCAGGAACGGACTTAGACAAGACCCCATGGCGAGGCCAGTCTCCTGTAGGTAATAACTATCCCCGAACTGCAGGTAGCAGGTGTTGATGCACACCGAGAGAAGTGGAGGAAACTTCACACATGATCATGTGGAACAACACATCGGCCCTTCTATCAGAAGAAGACGTCTTCAAGAGAAAAATAAAGGAGGCTGCTGTGATGGCATGCAGCCACACCCCTGTAAGGGGCTGTAAGGTCCTGTATTGTCACACCACTTACAGCTATAGGATCTTTACAGTTACCATGTTTTAGAACGTCTTTACTTAAAACATTGTTTAGTCTCAACCGGCGAGGTATATAGTATTGTAAGTGCATAAGCAATATTTTTTTGGATCAGAACCCTCCAAGGTCACGGGGCATAAAGATCGTCGCAATGTTAATTCTTATGGGAGATTTTTGCCGATGGGACCTAGCTAAAAAAATACCAAGTTTGACAAATTTTTGGAGGTCAATAATGGACACAATAATTTTTCTATTAGTTTCTAAATTCAGAACGTACTAGCCTTATTGGTTTTTAGTTTTTTTTAGTTTAGCGGGTGAATACCCCTTTAAGGATATATCATTCTCATACCCAAGACCTCAGATGAGGGAGTTAATGGATCATGAGCTGATATAGAGATGCGTGTCAGGCATAACATTATTCATGTTGTTGCCAACAGATGGTTACTATCATACTAACAAATTGTACAATACAAAGAATATATATTTTCTGTAGCTGACATGATCTTTACATGACTAGGCCTATTTTTATGAATTAGTTTTCAAGATGGCCGTGGAATAGTTAATATTCTTTCAAATAGAATGTTACAAACATTTTTTTCAATTCTAGAACATTGTGTTAAAGAGATGTAATCGGGTTATTTACTCAGTTGAGAATACAACAATGCAAATTATTCCAGGCTAGATTGGGTCTCAACGGTTGGAATTTTTATTATAGATTGTCAAAATGTCATATCTCTATTTTCCACTTGTTTTTCTGAGTAAGAACGGTGCTAACTGATAACACTAGCTTATTGTCAACTAAAATTAAATTAAATTTAAAACACATTAATTTATGTGTTTTGTTTTTTTTCCCTTTTTTCAATTTAGATTCAATGAAAATTAAAATCAATTAAAACTAATGTAGTGGCAGCAATATTTATCAATCAAAAACCAATCTGCAAATTGATAACTGATCAATAACTACTTGAACTTAAAGGATCAGTGACTTAAAAGAGTAGTGGTGTTCCTATCATAAAATCATGAAACTAATCATGAAACTGTGTAAATAAGATAATATTTAATAAAACAAGACATGATCACATACACAAAATTATGGTTTTTATAGACAATAGATTTCCCTAATCCTGGGATCACATCCATTACCTAGGATGGCTGAGATAACAGAGAGTGCCAGCCAAGTCATTTCCTGTAGTGACTGGTAACCGATTCCTTGATTGTAACTACCTGCGCTTGGCTAATTTGAATTCGGTGCCATTCAGCTGGCCCAATCAGCAAGTCAGCTGATTCCAGATATTTATCGAACGTCACCTGCTGGTGATAATGCAAGGTTATCAAAGTGTGTTATGACCTTGTGACGTAGGTCCTGATAACTGCAGTGGATTGGACCTTGACCGTCTAATTTAGAGTTGGACTTTTCAAGCTCATTGTATCTAGTCTATCATCAACTTATAAAATCAATGCGCGCAAATTTTTTACAATTTTTTTATTGACATATTTAATTATCTGTAAAATTAAAAAAAATGATTGTGTGAATACCGATAGCAACAAAATAAGAATTAAAAAAGTAAGAAGCAAGTATAAAGTTAAATCTTAGGGTATTACTAACATAAATTTGTATCAAATCAATGTTTCTTATATTTTCTTATAATGTCGCATTGGGACAAAGGAGTTTTGTTGAGAAATTTCTTCATTTTTTCACTTTTTTCCAACTAGAGTATTTTGTAATTTGATTTTTAAAATTCCCCAAAAAATGTCCTGGCACTGACAAAGGAAGCTGCCACAGTTACTGGTACCAACTGACAACAGTAACAGTAACTGTTGTCGTCGGTTACTATTATAACTATTATAACTACAAAGGCCACATTGGGAAGACGTCTGTGTATTGTTGGGCTCGTTCTCTGCTGTGTCCTGGTCTTATCTAAGGGGTGAGTTTGAACACATGAATGTTGTACTTATTTCATGGATTTGAAAGTGACATTGGCCTAACTTGTCTCGTTCTGGCTAAATCAATAGTATCATTAAAAGACTCCACACAACATGAACTATATAGGTGCATGTTGGACACAATGCGGGGTTTGGGCTGAAAGGCGATGAACTGGACGAACTTGGAGAAACTGTTAAAATTGGGAGTTTTCTGGGCATCATTTATATCTTTAACGCATGTTTTCTCAAACCCAAAACTTTCACTTATGTGTGGTCAGGTTGGCTATGTGACAAATATTTAAGACATTCTACAGAAAGTGATCTCCGAGATTAAGTGGTCTATGCGACAGACTAGACCTAGTATTGCGTGCCGTCTGCATATTGTACTGGTTCTTGGCTGTGGACAGTGTGTGACTTATTTAGATGAAGTTATCTAGATAGGTTTTTTAATTTTATCTTTTTAAATTATAACAGATAAAATTGTTAATCTTATCTACTGTTTTTAAGTTATAATACAATAATTTGAGTAACAATTCCAATAAATTGAAATAATTAATGAAACAAATATAAAAAGGGAAAATGATAAAAGGGGATAGGAAAGGAAAAAAGAATGAAAGGAAAAAACATCAAAAATAAAAAAGTAAGAAAAAACAGATTTATTAAACGATACCACTCAAACGAACGTGAGGTTTTTCAAAAATCAGGAACAGAAAGTCAAGGAGAAAATAAACTTACGCGGAAAAAACCAACGAACGCGAATTTTCATTCTTCTGTTCAAATCTTGATAAAAATTTAGTACAAAAGAACTTGACTCTAAAATATAATAATAGTGTTGGGTTGGGTACTGCAATGGAACCTGTCATAAAACGTAACACCGTCAACTTACTTTCACTCATTGTGTTTCACCCATGGAGTATTCACTTAGTTCGAGCATGTTCGGTGATATCCCGATGTTGACCGAGCTACATTGAACACCTGGGAGGATGTTGTACAAACCACTGGTCCTGGTTCGCTTCTGCTTTGCCTGGAGACAGTGTGAGTATTCACTTAGTTCGTGCATGTTCGGTGTTATCCCGATGTTGACCGAGTCCCTTCTCTTATAGACGGACACGACGGTGTTTCTGAAGGCACCCACCACTCTCTCTTCATGCGTATCATGAGGGAGCAAAGTGACCCTCCTCCTGGATTCTGAGACGGAGACCCTCCATGGACATGTTCAGATGGGATCAAGGGATCATCGTAGGTTTCCAGGTTCTTGGTGACAGGAGCTCAGGAAGAGAGGGACGTGCCTAATTATTAGGAAGAAGAAAGCCTTCATTTAAGTAAATAAAGTAAGAGGAGTCGCTGAGGCTGACAAGGAGAGTTAAAATGGCATATTATCGCATTGAGTTGTTGCTTACATATATTAAATCTTAAATTATTTTGGGAATTTAGGGGAAAATATTAAAGAAATCCGTCCATTTAAACTTGTTTGTGGAACATTGTGGAAATTGTAAAGTGCGTAACGTCACACCTCGTGACGTAGTTCAGTATGTAGTATTCAGATGTTTATTCGCAGATTCGTACATTGTTGGATGAGCGAAGCGAAGACTTCAATTTCACCGACCCCCCAAAAAATTTAGCTCGGGTGTTTTTTTTGTTTTTTTTGTTTTTTTTTTTTTTTTTTGTCTGTTTGTTACTCTCTACCAGACAAACGCTTTATCCGATCTTGATGAAAATTTGACAGGACCTTCGAAATCTCTGAACTTAGAGGTGTATTGTTTTTGGGTACAATCGAGAAATATTTCTCATGATATGTTTTCTTTTAACGATTTTCTATTTTAGTGGCCCTATACTT
>JAMZAV010007734.1:0-30847 GCA_024449915.1 Sweltsa coloradensis | reverse complement strand
TACAAAATGTATTATAATAATGCCTTCTTGCTTGCTAAATAATAAACATGATCGAGTAAATTCATTCTGGAGTTGATCGTGACGCTACAATATTGCATTGGTTTAACATTGAATGCCGCCATGCAGCCGCCCGGTATCTGCCTTGGAGCAGTTCTCCACTTGACCGCCAGATGTCTACCACTTTGCTTTTAAACGCAAATTCGGTGTAGGCCCTAGTAGTATCATCTGAATTATTCAATTTACCATGGCATAATAATGTTGTGTTTTTTTAATATCCCTGCAGTCTAACGTGTAACAAATAAAACTTGAAATGCAATTAAGCATACACAAACACAAAAATGTACTACGAGTAGCACCAAGTGTAGGTGAAAAAGCCCACATGATGACGACAGCTTTTAAAATTACCTTTTTCCCAAATAGGTGTTGACCTGCAATGACTAAAAGACAAAATATTGTCCTTCTGGCAAGGCCAAACTATGACTCGATTTAGTCATTTTCATGCCAGAACTGGCACTTTCATTGTAATTTAAATACTTTCCTACAATTTTGAATACCTATATTATTATAACTAGGAAGCTTTGCTAACGCTTTTTCAGGCGTGTTGTTGGATGAGCGTAATTGGTGCATTGAGCTGCCATGTGTTATGCGGATTTTCTGTTGTTCTGAGAAAAAATCATTACCAAGTCGAAGAATTTTTTTAAATTAATTTAAATTAAATAAAAAATTAACTTAATTTTTTTAATAACCGTATTTACCCAATTGCAAGCCTACCTTTTTTGACACATTTTTGCAGTTCAAAATGGCACCCCGGTTTGGAATCGAAAGCAAACTTATGAGTAAATGCTACACTTTTTTGTTAGATGAACTTTTAATCAGGGGTCGGCTTGCAATCGAGCAAATACGGTATTCCTAATTTTAAAAAAGTAAAAAATCGTAAAATTGCGATTTTCATAAGAAATAATTTTTCTATTACGCTCAAATTTCACACGCATATAAATTCATAAAATTAAGGTTCTGTGAAAAAATCATAATATTCGGATAAAGCATGTAGGTGTTATAAGTAAAATAAATTTTCAAAAAATCGAAAAAAAATCGTAAAATTGCAATTTTTATGAGAAATAATTTTTCGATTGCGCTCAAAAACGTGGCAGTAAGTTCAGAGATTTCGAAGGCCTCCATAAAATTTCATTGCAATTGGAGTATCGGTTTAGCCGGAATCGTGTTAACAAACACACAATAATACAAACAGAAAAAAAAGAAAAAAAAAGAAAAAACATTCCGGATTTTTTTCTTCAGTGTAGTGGAATGGAATCTTCGCTTCGCTCGCTACGCTCATCCAATAAATAGATTAATTAACTTACGGTCAGTTGAGTCAACTTCCATGTGTATTTCTTCACTACCCTCAGGACCTTCCCTCTCGTCTTCATCAGAACTATCTCCCCCACCATCATTCGCGGTCTGCCAGCCACTAAACAAAACAAGAGACAATATAATTTTAGTACACTATGAATTGAAGGACCACTCTCATTCAGATAATGACTAAGGTGACCGGTACAGTACCGTTTTCAGAACACTTGTACCGGTGTCCCGAGAGACTCATTAAAATGACGTATTTGTACCGGTTTGCAATTTTTGTGGGAAAGTGTCCCGATTTTCTGTCAACTACCATGTGGAAGGATAATGTTTTAATTCATGATAAATACACTCCTCTGATAAATACTAACAGTAATAACATTGAAATTGTTCCTCCACTTCCAAGAAGATAATTAATTTTCTCTAGGGGTGTGCGAGTATTATTCAATGGTTTTGGTGGAGGTGCTGGGTCGCGCTCAAGTGTGAAAACGTAAAAAATCGTTATATTTTCTTGGCATTATCTTACCAACCCTGAATATCCATAATACTAACCTCAGTCTTTTGATACAAATTTGTGTTCTTTTTGGAAATTCTGAACTTTTTTTGGTACAAATAATAAAAATATGTCACTTTAATGTTTGTATCAACATTTTCATGTAATACCACTTAGGCCTACTACTGAATTATTATGTTATATCCTAGCCCTAATAACATTTGTGTTTGATCATTAAAATGATCTAGAGAGAGATTACATTTTTAAATCAATTAGATTACTCTTTCACTTTTGGAGCCAACATATAGACCCATCAATAAATAAAATTAATATTGAACATATTGTAAAAAATAAATATAGAGGGGCCTAGTCAAAGAGTAATAGTGAAATTTAAAAAAAAGACTCAGTACTCCGACTCGAATTAGACTCGATACCGGTACTCAAGTTATTTTAAGTAGGCCTACTCGGACTCGACTTGCATTTAAGAATCAAGACTTGCACACTCCTAATTTTCTCAGTAATTATTTGCATTGATTTTGTTTATAGACAATGAAAAATCAAAATGTATTAATCATGCAACTGAACTAGGCCTAGGTTTTTAATTAATTACATACCAACATTAATTATTTTGTTGTAAAGACAAATGAATTAAAACTTAAAAGTTAAATCATGCATATTATACATATTCAATGCAGTTTCAATTATATTTATTATTATTCGTTAGAACTCCATTAGTATGATGCCCTTATCAAAACATTACACTTGTTATTTTCTGCCGAGTGCTTGTATTTTATTTTGTCCTACTATCATTTTCAAACCACTAGATAAAGATTTTATGACTACAAAAATTTACACATTTAAACCATTTTTTATTCATATTTTCATGTCAGAAAGCTGATTTCTAGGCATTTGACGCAAATATATCTCGAAAAAAAATTCGCCTCCAGCGACTGGGGCTCTGCCCCAGACTCCAAAATGATCCATGTCCCGGTTTGTAACTTTCAAAATATGGTCACCTTAATAATGACATTTTAACTATTTAAGCAATGATATGAAAAGAACACACAAGGAAATCAAAGAATTCTGTGGAAAACAAACTTTTCGAGTCAGATTTTAAATCTAGCACTCAACTTCCACGTCAATCAGGGTGCCTGCTGCCTCCTGCCCAACCGCAATTGTTCACATGCTGCTAGTAACCGAGTACGTAGCTGAGCCACAGTTGATGTCATGCTAAGAGGCGTGCCAAGACAGGATTTCAGTAATTACGGCTTAATTCTTGAACAATTTCTTTTGTTTTGCATATTCAAAATAATGTCTCAAAGAATCAAAATCTATGATTAAATCTATGTTTAAGATGAGACAGCTCCTTCAGGTCATAGGCTGTGTAAAACAAATCAAATGGCTGAATAATAATTAGAAGAGTGACATGAGGTCGTAGTGCAATCATTGATAGTTGGCTGCGCAGACACTAAAGAAAACACAAATTGAGCAAACTGGAAAAGGGGACCACAGCAAGATATCCAAGGTCAAAGGATAGATAAGATAGATAAACGTCTTTATTTTGGTTATAATTATTTTCCAGAACAAGAAAGATTTCCAAATAGGGCAGATAGGAAAAAGTGGAAGAATTTGGTTGCAAGACCAAAGCTGACCAACCCAGAAGCAGAAAATGGCAATGGATGATGATGATGAATACTAATAGACTTGCAGAGACCGACGAACAGTGTACAAAAGAAGAAAATAATATATTAATCTTTGTGTACTATTAATTGACCAACATGCCATGTATGGGATAATGTTCATTCACAATGTTGGCAATGTCAACTCACCTAGTTCTAGTTTCGATGACGGTTTGAAACGTGAGTTCCTGGTCGGCCCATATGTTGTCGTCTTCATCATCGTCGAGTGTGCGCATCTTTTGCGCGCACACCTTCTTGAACATCTCTGCCTGTTTGTCCAGGTCCGCTTCACTAACGTTAAAACTCATGCTTGTCAGACGGTCCACGGAAGTGCTGCGGCAGAGATTAGCACTAACCCACTATATTAAAAGCATTGGAACTGAACTGCAAGAATCATGTATTCACACAAATACTCTGCCAACAGCACATGACCAATATGAACTTGATTGTAATTTGTATACAGGGGTCACTCGTCCGCTCGCCCAAGGCTAGTGAAACTTTGCTCGGGCTAGTAAAAATCTCATTTCACTAGCCCAACGGGTAAGTACTTAATCCAGAATTCTTAATTAATTGCCGATCAAAAATTAATAACATTTTGTGCCGAGAACGAACGAGTTTCCATTAGTTGTGGGCTACCTAGTACGGAAAATCATAACTTTTACAACCCTTGGTTGAAAAAGCGCTGCGCAGTACCACTGACTGTCGACGCACTCACTAGCAACCAGCTGTTCTATGCCTTGAGCGTATATTTCAAATCAGTATCATTGGTTGGTTACCTTCACTATGCCTTGAGCGTATATTTCAAATCAGTATCACTTAGTTGGTTACCTTCGCAAGTTTGTGGTATTATAATAATATGTGGCCTTATATTCAAGGAGTGCCTATACCAAAGAGTAAAGTTTCAGAAGCTAATCTGCCAAGTGACTACAATAAAAAGAGGGTAATGACATTACAAGAAAGGTGGAAAACAGCGCACACTTGCCTGCATTTTGGCGATAGTCAACAAAACAAAATGTTTCTTAGTAAAAACCATTTCCGGTCACTTCCTAGCCCCACACACCCAAACGTCAAACCCGGCAAATATTGTGACATAACATTCACGTAGGATTATTTACATTACCTTTGATTACGGGCTAGTAAAAATGCTGTGGCTAGAGGACTTGTTGCCACTAGACAGTTAATTTTGACCCCTGTTTTTATAAATCATTGGTTAAATTGGTACAGAAGTCATGAGAAGGACAACAGGGTGAATGACCTCTACCAAAGAGTCAGAAGACTTTATGGAAAGCGGAAATTTCCAGGGAAGTTTAATATAAATGTATCAATTACACTTTCTACCAATTCTAGCTTTTGCGTAAGGGGCAGAGGTGATGACTGATGACTGATTGGACGAACAACCAAATTCAAAAGGCAAGTAAGTTTCACCGTGTGTGCAAGACCTGGTCTTGTATAAGAATAAAATTTATTAACCAACCGTAACGTATACAGTGGAAACCTGAACTAAGGATATAATAAAAGGGGGGATAATACAAGCAGCAAAGCATAGTGGGTAATACAAGATAAGACATAGAATCAGAAATATGGCCCTTAGGGAAATGTTGGATGCAGAGAATTAAAGTGGCAGGATGAGAAGAACACGGTTGAGATGGTTTGAGCATATTTCACGATTGATGAGAGTTTGAGCTACTAAAAGAGCATAAAAAGAAGGGTTCACAAGGGCTGCCACAAAAAAAATTATCAAATCCTGTTGACGGACGAGAAATATCCGCAACGGCGCAAATATCAGTGATTAATATAAAACATTAATTTCTTTGATGAAACTATGAAATTGGTTACAAATTAGGTTCATATTGTTAACATCACAATTCAAAACCTACACACAAATAGCCTAAGCCTGAACTCGAATCGTCATCATCAATCAACATACATTGCCATTTTCCACTTCTGGCAGGGTTAGGCAGGGGGAATGTAAGTTGACCCGAAAAAGGTTCATGTAAAAAGTACTGAGTCGAGGTGCTTTTTAAACTCTAAAAATTTTGGAAAAAGTTAGGCTTGCTATTAGTAAATAAACTAAATATGGCAAGTCTTAATCCAAATATAGGGGACCGGGTAGATAAAATTTTGAATTTCTGCATCCAAATAGTTTTTAGCCTAGAGGCTCTATAGATAAAGCATCATCATCATTATCCATCGCCGTTTCCTGCTTCTGGCAGGGTCAGCTTGGGTTTAGCAAAAAAATTTTTCCACTTCTTTCTATCCTCCCACAATCGTATCTCTTCCACATCTTCCCAGCTTTCTCCTCTTGCCTCCAAGTCTCCTGCTACAATGCCTTCCATCTCTTCCTTGGTCTACCCCGTCTTCTTCTTCCTCCTTCAATCCTTCTTTCATAAATTTTCTTGGGCATCCTATTTTCCCCCCATTCTTTTCATATGTCCATACCATCTCAACCTTGTCCTTCCTATTCTGTCACTTAACTTTTCTACACCTAGCATTTCTCTAATGTCCGTGTTTCTTATTCTATCTCTTCTCGTCTTGCCCACTATGCTCCTCAAGAATCTCATCTCTGCCGCCTGTATCTGACTCTCCTCTCGATCTCCCATTGTCCAGGTTTCTGCTGCATAAGGATCGGTATGAAATAAGTTTTATATAGTGTCATCTTACACTGGATGGGTATTTCCCTATCCCACACCAGCAGTGCGATTCTGTAAAATAGTCGCTATGATAGCGATAGCGATCATGGTTGATATGAAATATCAATCGTTATAAATTATCGTTATCGACCTGATTCTGTAAAATAGTCGCTACGGCCGCCATTTATCGTATCTTGATAGCATAGCATAGCGACTCTTTTTTCATTCTCGTTATCATAGCGATCGCTATCATTTTTACAGAATCAGTCGACACGCAAAATTGTCGTTTAAGTGCCGGATAACGATCGTTATCTTCCATAACGATTTTACTTTCACACACTGGTAAAAGTTACTGGCCTTTTTTATTCTGATGTTAATCTCCTTTTTAATCATTCCACTTTCCATTATTTCACTTCCTAGATAACTAAAACTATCCACCACTTTCAGGGTTTCTCCTCCAATGTTTATCTGTGCTTGATAATTCCCTGCGTCCCCTTTTCCTGGTATAGTTACAACCTCACTCTTTATAATGCTTATTTTCATACCTGCTTCTTCTATGTTTCTATTCCACAAGTCTATATATCTTTGGAGTACCTCCTCATGCTCGGACCATGCCACCAAGTCATCGGCAAACAACATAACCTCTACATCTTCCATTGCCTCCATCTTTACCTTGTTGTGGATGTCATCCATCACGATTATGAATAACAGAGGTGACATGACAACACACTTCCCTGCCATAGCCCTGTTGTTATTTGGAACCACCCTGTAAGTCCAAATTGTGTTTTCACACAGCTTTCACAAACTTCATACATACTTTTTACCCTGTCTATTAGTCCATTATCCACTCCTTTTCTTTCCAGACTCTCCCATACCACTTTCCTTGGCACACTATCGTACGCTTTTACTATGTCTAAGAAGACCATACTCATTCTTCTTCCAAGCTCCCAACTCTTTTTCATGGCCTGTCTAAGTACGAATATAGGATCTATTGTGGATCTTCCCCATCTAAATCCGTATTGTTCCTCATTCACCATGTGATCAACCTCTTCTCTCATTCTTCTGTCAACAATCCTTTCATAAATCTTTGCTGTGTGGCATAGTAAAGTGATCCCCCTGTAATTACATTTTTTTCGACCACCTTTCTTATATATCGGCACTATAACTCCTTTTCTCCAGTCCTCCGGTATCTTTTTTTTCCACACAACTCGAATAACTCTATACAGCCAATGCATGGTAACTGGTCCGCCTGCCTTTATCATCTCTGCCACCAGTTCATCAACTCCTGCGGCTTTTCCATTCTTCATTCTTTTCAGTGCCATCTCCACTTCTTGCCAGGTTGGACCATTCACTTCCACATCTTCCCTCCTAACTTCCAATTCTTTATCCCTGTCCTCTACGTCTTCTGCTCCTGCATTCAACAATTGGTTGAAGTACTCTTTCCATTTTTCCTTTATCTCATCTGCATTAGTAATGAGTCTCTCCGAGTCATCCGTTAGGTATATTTTCCCCCCACTTTCTTTTCTCTTTGTCGTCACTATGCCATACAACATCTTCTTATTCCTTCTGCATCTTTTTCTAACTTCTTTGCAAACTTCTTCCAGTCTTCTGCCTTCTCTTCTTTGATCATTCTTTGTGCTTCCCCCTTAGCATTTTGTATACTTCTTTCTTCTCATCTGTTCACCAGCTTTTTACCATCTCTTTCCTCACTCCACTTGTTCTCCCACAGGTTTTCTCTGTTGCCTGCACCAATGTTTCTTAAATGCTCCCCATTCTTCCTCCACTCCTTGAGTCTCTCCCTTTGGAATATCCTTTCTTATCAGCAGCTGGTCCTTCTCTTACTGATAACTCACTTAGTCTCCATACTTTCAACTTCTTCTCCGTGTACGCCTTTCTTTTATGTATACTTCTATCTATTTGGAAATCTGCTACTACCAACCTATGATTTCCATCTAATCCCACACTCGGAATGACCTTACATCCATCAGCTGCTTCTGCTTTTCTTTACTCAAAACCACGTAATCTATTTGCGTTTTCTGCTCTCCGTTCCAGCATGTGTAAAGCATGGTAGGCAAAAATATACAGGTTACACCAGGTTTGGGAATTCCACATTCTCCATGTAAACCGTCGGTCATCATTGGAGAAATTAGGGATAAGCTCTTGCAGCCTACAGGATAATATGGTGGTAATGTTAATGCATAATGGTGGTACTTACTGCAATATGTGTCACTGCCGGCAAAAATTCGTCATCGTTAAACCCATAACTCTCGATGAATTGTGGAGTCATTTGCTCCATCTGGTAGCTTGTAAAGGCCTGAATAACAAAGATAACAGAAGGATCAATACTAAAAATTAAAATGCCCATCTCTGGTTCTCATGCTCAGTTAATGCAGTAGGCTACAATTTAAGGGGAATCTATCACTGATGGCTAATATTTTGTATGGTCTTTAATTTACTCAGTATGATAAACGATGATGTCTTCGATGTAAAAAAAAAAAAATTTGATTTTTTTTGTCACTGTTTCGGGCTGTCCCGGAAATTTAAAACGTTAAAACTAAAAGCAGGACAAAAAAAAACTTCTTGTCGGAAGGATGAGAATTTTTTAACACTTTTTTGTAGCTCCTTTAAAGTGATATAACACAAATTTCATGCATTTATCTTACTTAGTGGTATTGATATGAATTTTGATTGTACCAATGAAAACGCGACTTAAAATCGCTTGTGTTTAGCCTATCCTACATAACGTAAATGGGGTGAAAAGTTACAATATTTTATCGTTACTCCACTTGTTGAACCATCAGCTTTAATTTCCACCCAAAATCTTATTGATGTCACCAATAGCAGCGGAGAAATGGTGCTTTTCTGCTGTCATGCAAATCCCTCCGTAAACCAGCCGTCATCGAGCTCGCGCCGTACGTTGCCGAGTGGATAGTAGCGACATGCGGCGTACATGGCAACTCGTTCGGCCGGCCACGGAGCCACCCTTCCGCTCTTAGCGCGCGCAGTATGATTCGTGATCTCTGGTGTTAGTGGTTCAAGAGCGCAGCTAACTCTGTCTTGGGTTAGTCGTGTGTGTGTGTTATGTGTACTGAGCGACATCGCAGAGTATAAGTGTTTAAAAATATTGGTTATAGATTGTGATAGATTTGTAATGCGTATTTAAAAACCGGGTATAATGGGAAGGCGAGGCAACCCTCGTAATCAAGGCCGAAAAAAAAAAAAAACGCAGCAACAAATCAAAGGCAATATGCCAAGTGGAAAAGAGAAAAGAAGGAAGAATATGAAAAGAAGAACACATCTTGTCTGGATTCGCGATCACCTTCAAGGTAAGAGCTTCAGTTAAATCAACTTTGTATTTTATGTTTTATGCATATTTAGTTGTGCCGATAAATTTGCATTATTTGGGATGGTAATGGTTATAGGGATGAGCTTGAACCAAGTGCAGCTGGTATGTTGCCTCAAGCAGGCACTTCCGGGCTGCAATCTCTAGCCAGGCATACCCCATGTCCATCTCCTCAAATCAAGTCCTCCTAATGGTTCAGGACACAAGTCTGAATCAGAGTACGCTCCGTCAATACCTTCCACTTGAAAAGGTATTTATTATAACGCACTTGTTTTTAATAAAGCATTTTTATCAAATAGGGATTGTATCACGTCGACCAACCACCGTAGGTATACCACGGTATGCTACTCGGGTATTCAGGCGTGACAAGTATTTACGCCACCTACCTCTCCCGCACTATTAAAACTCACCTGTTCATAATCAACTATAAGAACTATTAGTATTTGTGCATCATATTTCGACAAATTATTGTAGTCGTTTAGATAAGTAAATGAATGAAATGGGAAGAAAGAAACCTGCACAGTCATTGCGAACCTTGAACCAGGCGCGTAGGAAGGGGGGGGTTGGGGGACCCGCCCCCCACTTTTTCTGGTGACTCCCTCACTTTCGACTTTAGACACCAACTAGTTTAAAAAGGCAGAATGATGTTTACAATGTGTTTTTAAATATTGTTTAGAATTTTTGTCGAGGGTTCGTTCATTTTTCGTTCCATAACGTATACAATGCGAAAAATGTGTAAACGCGCATGTTACAAAAAGTAAAAGTTTCGATATTTCAAAGGTTTGACTGTTAGAAAACAAACACACATGGAACAAAAACGCGACCTTTTTTCTTTATAGGCTTTAGCCAAATAGATGTATGCGTCGCTCACTACGCTTCCAATAACTGCTAAGCATATTTTGAATTTTATACCCCCACCCCACCCCCCACGCTCCTCACTCGAAAAAGAGTTTCTACGCGCCTGCCTTGAACGCAGGGTCTACTCTCTACAGTCTACACACACAACATACCACTTGTTCGTACCATACGTCGTGAGTTGAAGCTATCACTATCAAGTATCTGTTTTAGTGGAACGACGTACTATACAAGTTTAAAGTTAACACCAGACACCTCTTCCACTTGACTTGACTAAGAGTAATTATTATTCACTTTCTGTTTATATTCCTTGATAATATTTATGTATTTACAAGTGCTTCGGAATGATCAGCTCTGGTTTGAACCAGGCACTGCTTGCTTAGAGCTATGGACGCGCAATAAAACATGCCCCAAAAGAGTGCATCTCGTACCGTGTTCATTGAAAACTACGATACAAAATAAATACAATAATACATATACAACAATACAATAAATACTAGATACACTAATTATTTATTTTCTTATACACGTGACAAACTAGGTATTAGGGTAGTTGTGAAGGGAACGTTCAAAGGCAATTATGAAATCAATCAAATTTAGAACAAACTATTAGCTAGAATTGCCAGTGGAGGGTATCGAACCGGCCAACTCCCGAATCAGAGATCCCCTTACGCATGAGTTACGTCTGTCGGTTTGAACCTTAGATGCATCAAATACCACTAGCAATTTATACTTTGCTACATTCAGCACACTTTATACCGAACACGACCCGGGCGACGGGTCGCCGTACCCACGAGCCGGCCCTGCACAGATAATAACTAATACAATACTTGAATAGAGTTTATTATCGTGTGCACCGGCCGCTATCATCTTCGTTCCACACACTGTCTATTTGACCTGGCTGACTTTGTAGGGCGCGCGATGAGTCATATTAGTAAGATTGTCTGACTATATATCTTCGCCCCCACTCCTCCACTCCTTTCCGCGACCCGCCATAGATTCGGATGGGCTAACGCGTGTAACTAACTGAAAGATAACTGTCAACCGAGCCATTGTGTTTATAATATCCTTACGGGGTGACCGAGCTGTCAACGGCCCGCCAACAATCTTGACTCTAGAGAACCGGGTTCGATTCATTATAATTGAATCACTTGTTATGAAAAGGGCCCGAGTCACTAAAACATACTTCTGAGATAAACTTTTTGAATATGAAATAATCGTAGTACATACTTCAAACTTCAAACATACTTCTCCACTTGACCAAACTAACGTAATTCCACTACCATACTCAGGTAATTCCAATGCTTCACATTATGCCAATACTGTGTAGGCCTACCTAGTATTCGCTAAAAAAACAATTAAATACCGGAAAATAAGAAATGTGTAAGAAAATATATTTATCGTTTCCTACTGTTGCCACGGTGGCGATGTGATGTACAACATGACTGGGTGCCTTATAATACAAAGTGAGGGAGTCCCAGGAAGTGAGTGGGGATTCTCCCCCCCCCACCCGTTCCCCCCCTTTTTCCTACGCGCCTGCGAGCCAGTATTTCATATTGAACGTTGTGTTTAATATGTTTTAAAACTATTATGCTTTTGATAACCAAATGTAATGTGTATTTGAATTTTGAAACAACAATGTATGTACTAAATTTAATAGTAATGTGTTACAACAAACGTGAAATGAACATCCAAATACTTTATTGTAATTTTTAGTGGGGATTTGGAAGTGCTAGGAGAGCCCGGAGAATCATCTGATGACCTACCCGAGTTAATAGTAGTTGCAGACAAGGAAAAAACAGAAAGACTCGACGAAGTGATACCAGGACGACGGGTCGTAAACATCGCCCATCTCCTCAAGGAGCTGACAGCTTTATCATCTCATGGCTTGAAGTGCACCTATGGGAGATATGATTGTATTTCCGAACGCCGGTCTGGAATCTTTTCCGAACTTGTGTATCGCTGCAATGTATGCAATTCGCAAAAGTCAATTACCACGGAAGTGCTAAACAAGGAGGAGGAAGTGAATAACGGATTTGTGTGGGGAGCTCTTTCGGTTGGTCTTGGCCATTCTCAGGCGCAGGAAATGATGGCCTTGTTTGAAGTGCCCATTATGGGTATAGCCAAGTGGCAACGACATGAACAGCTGATCGAAGTGGTTAGTATTTACTCTTGTTCTACCCTCAATATTATATTTATATATGTTATATCGCAGACTTTCACGGATTGAATATGCAGACATTGACAACATGCTTTCGACAAGGAGCACTGGATTAACTTTGATGAAGCTAAAACCTTAGCCAAAGTGGAACATGAAGTGCCCGAATCGTAAGAGAGGCGGTGGAGATGGAGAAACGGAAACACAACATGAACACACGGGACGATGCTAAAAGACTTCAGCCACATGGAAACATGTTTTGCAAGGCTGTCATATTCACCAAAAAGCTCTCCCTGTGGACATGTTTTTAGGCCGTCCACCTCCGACAACAAGAGTTGTCAAGAGGAAGAAAACTCAACAAGAACCCCTTGAGCCATCTACTCGTACGCTGAGGTCATCTAAAAAGTAATAGAGTGTGTTGATGTCTTCACAGTTTTTAAAATATCTGGATGTTCATAATATGTTGTCATTAGTACCTATGTTTTCTAAGCTTTTTTGGTTTTGTCTTTGTATCCAGTTGCAGTGTTTGTTAAGAAGTAAGGTTTTGTTTGTTTTGATATTGTTTTATGTTAAATTTCCTTGAAGATGGGCAGGGAGAACTGCCCGAAACGTTGGAACTAATAATAAAACCACACGGACTACCCGAAAATACAATGTCTGCATATTTATATATATATATATATATATACAGTCGTCCTGATGACGGGACCCAGAGCGGTCCAGAAACGTTGACATGGGTAAGTCAAATCGACGTGGCGAAATAACCCGACAAGTTTACAATTGTGATTCTAATATATATATATATATATATGGTAATTATCCATGAGGCATGCAAGTGACGCTATTTCATGTTCAAG
The DNA here is from genome assembly GCA_024449915.1 of Sweltsa coloradensis. Classification (NCBI taxonomy): domain Eukaryota; kingdom Metazoa; phylum Arthropoda; class Insecta; order Plecoptera; family Chloroperlidae; genus Sweltsa; species Sweltsa coloradensis. The sequence goes on along the minus strand of JAMZAV010007734.1, from coordinate 17,479 downwards.
CTGTCAAAACCAATCACAGAAAGTAGTGCGTTTTGTGGTCTTTTGCATTCCCTTTGAAATTATACATAGGTACCCATAGTTTAAATCCATATTCATGCAAATCTAACATAACATGTTTTTATTGTACCGTGTTGAAGGAGTAGGCAGTGGTACAAACAAACAAACCATGTGATTGGCTCATTCATTCAGCATAATTCATATTTCAATGAATACCTCTTGGCCGCAGTCGTAAGTCATACCTCTTCCTTGCAGTTTCAGTCATGAGGTCGAGTATCGGTATCGAACTAACACGACGAATGTGCAGAAAAAAACTACAATGAAACCATAATAGTATCGCCGGTGATCGAATCGCCAGGTTGGAGAGCACGCGCGATTCGACCCCCCCCCCCTCCCCCAGGCCTGCCGCGCACACAACCAGACAGGACAGAGGTGAACCATCAGCGCGTTACTTCGCAATGGCATATCAATCTGTGACAATCGAAATCCTCGTTCGTTAGATACTGTGCATGTATCTAACCTATCATCTACTATGAATCTATCATCTACTAATAAATGTTGTATATTTTTTTCTTTTCGAATAGGCTACTGACCGTGTTTATTTTTTTTGAATTTGTTATTTTCCTTGATTGTTTACATTTACGTGGAGGAGTGTAGTGACGTAGTGAGCTAAGCAAGAGTCCAAATTCAATTTGACTATCCATCAACGCGAAAGTAAAAATAAGTTGTCCTTATGTTTGATTACGCTGAAATTGGTTTAGCTAGCACTGCCGTATAATAATATCCACCGTAATGGGTGAAGTAGGCCTATCGCTCTGTCAAGCACTCCGTCAGTCAGAAACCTTTATACAGGTTTCTCTAATCGAACTATGTTCTCCCCGCCCAAGGTCACGCCCATATTCAAAAACCACTTGAGCACTCAAATATTTTAACATTACGATTATTGATTATGACCACTTGTTTTTTCATTTTTTTTTCACATTGATTCCCAAACAAATAATGTTTTTACATCGATTCAAATATTGTTGAAATGTGTTCGATGTAGACTCAATTTTATTGCACGTAGACGTAGGCGTCCATGACAGATGTAGTCTTGGCAACACATTAGTATGATAAAGTTACTATTTTATGTAATAAGTAATAACCTATATAAAGACAAGTTTTAAAAATTAAAATAAATAACAAAATATGTTATACATTGTAAAATGTGTGTTTTGTATATTTTGTATTTTATATTGATATAGATCGACTACGGAAGCGCGTAATAATTATGTGTAACATGTAGACTGTGGAGGTTTGATTAGCTCATATCATAGTACATAATATGTATAAGTTTTGAAGTTGTCTTGGAAGTAAGCATGTAATAATTACTTATGTATTTATACATGATGGTATTTTAGAGAGAAATTAAAAGTGCCTACTTGGGATCTTCTGCTATCCGGACAGATGTGGTATACGTGTACTTGGTTCTTTGGTAATATTGCCACGTATATTATTAAATTAGACCAACGTTTTGAATTATAATAAATGTGGCAATATGCCTACACTTGATTATATTCATATGCTGTAAAATGTTGGTTAAAAGTCTGCCCAGTAAGATAAGGGCTGGGACTGAATACATTGTTCCCTTTAGTTTGTAATTTCTACGCGTCCTACCTCTTATACCAAATTCCACACTATCTGAAGGATGTTCTTGCTGTAATTGAGAGGACGAACAATAAACAAGACATTGCATAATATATTATGTTCTTTCTCCTTCATTTCCTTCACCCGCTCTCGTTCTCTCAAGAGAGGACAATGTATCCGATGTCCCTCCATTTACTGCCTACCTCAAGGCTGAAGTATAGACAGACGACAATCAACATCACACTCACTAACCGTCGGGTTTGTGTACATATTATTGTGTAGTAAATTGCATAGGCGTATGTATTTTTTCCCATTATCAAGAATAATTTTCATTTCACTACACACAAATCATTCGAACATAACACTATTTACGACGTGTCTCAATTTGATTGTCATTATTGTTTTTTGTTTCCTTGATGTGCGAGTTCGCGGCTAGAAGCCAGCCGTTGCGCGGGGTGATAAGGACGAACGAATGTGACCGAATAGAATGACGTGTAACACAGGCGCAAGGCCGTCGACTCGCCACTCGTATGCGCGTTGCGTTGTTTCATATTTCCCACGCAACCACTGACGCAACCCTTAGCTCCACCCATTTTCGGTGGCGCAATCTGTAGAGAGAACACTGAACACTTTATGACCTATTCTCCCCGATAAAGCAAGCAAACTGTTGGACGACTGCGATCGGTCGACCGTGCTAGTTCTATTTCACGCCGCCGCGCGATAGATTCCCTTAAGCAATTAAACTTGCAAGTTTCAAATTAAGTTTGTCACAAAAAAGCGTCATTGCCTCCGTGTGAGAGAACGTAGGCCTATGCCTGAGTGCTAGAACACATTGATTTCTTGTGCAAATGCCCAGTTTGAGGTCATTATAATAACCGAGGTCTGGATATCTAATGATGAAACTTCCTACTTTAATCTCCCACACTACAATAGCGAGTTTGCATGTCGACCAACCAGGAAGGGGGGAGGTGTAGGGATCTTTATTAGAGATAACATTAACTACAATGTTGTGAACAGATATAGCGATGATGACAACAGCTACATTCAAGCTGAACTAATAAACCTAGCCTGGATAACGAAGTACACTATTGGTGCAGTTTACCGATCCAATAACCCTAAAACCACAACTACAGAAGACTTCCTAAATCTCACTGACACGATCTTGGATAATTACAAAACGTCAGGCATTCTTGCTGGAGATATAAAATAGACATAAAACCAACTTCAGATAAAACCAACACAACACTTAAACAGTATCAAAACATACTGAATAACAATGGATTCTATGTAGCTAACACTAAATATCCCACTAGAGTGACAACTAAATCTTCTCATCTTATCGACCATATCATATGTAATACATCAGTGAATCCACTGATTATCTCAAATATATCGAACAGCTTCTCAGATCATGATATGTTGACAGTTGAAGTGCTGAAAAGAAACACCCACATAAAAGACAAAAGAAAGTTAACCATACCAATAATAGATTATGCTCTGCTCGAAGATTGCTTAACAAATTCTCCAATAAAAATTGATAACAATATGACTGCAGATGACATGTATGAAGAATTTCAGGGTAAATTAAATCAGCACATACAAAACAGTACACATGTTAAAACTAAAAAACCTATTGACACCTCAACGTGTCCATGGATGGATGCTTACTTGATTTCACTTATCAGTAGAAGGGAAAAAATGTATAGAGAAGTGAAGAAACATAACTTTGCTGAACCTTTGCACAATGAATTTAAAAAATTTAGAAATCAGGTGACCAAAGAAATAAGGTTTAAAAAAGCAAACTACTTCAACACTAAACTTAATAGCAATCTAAAAGATCCCCAAAAAATGTGGAAGGTTTTGAATGAAATAATGTATAACAAAAATAAAGGAGGCTCTGTCACTCCTACAATTATTGAAAAGAATGATATAAAAATTACTGACCCTTTCTCTATTGCTAATGAATTCAACAGCTATTTTATAAATGTTGGGAATGACTTAGCCAAACAAATTCCTACATCTCCTAATGATACCGTAACTTACACTCACTTACCAGACAACAGCCATCAATCTTTTTTCCTTATTCCAACAGACAAAATCGAAGTGTCTCGCACAATCCAAGGACTAAAAAACAGTAGAGCAACGGGTAAAGATGGCATTCCCAATTGTATTCTTAAACGCTATCACAAACAGCTATCCGAACCATTGAGCACTATAATAAATAAATCAATGACCTCAGGTAAAATGCCAACAAACCTCAAAGTTGCTAAGGTTATTCCAATATTAAAGGGGGGAAGTCCAACAGAGATAGGCAATCACCGGCCCATCTCAATCCTTCCAGTAATTTCTAAAATCATTGAAAGGATAGTGAAAGTGAGGCTAGATAAATACTTGCACAAAATAAAATTTCTGTATAATGGTCAATACGGCTTTCGCAAACCATTCTGGTACGGAACCCGCAATTGTTGATCTTATCTCTAAAATACAGGAAAAACTTGATAAGGGTGAATATGTAAGTGGCATTTTTGTAGACTTACAAAAAGCATTTGATACAGTCAATCATGAGATTCTCTGCAGCAAGCTTGAGAGGATAGGGGTAAGAGGTGTAGCCTTAGAATGGTTTACAAACTACTCCAAGACAGGAAACAGTTTGTTACTATTGATGGAGTGAATGGAACAGAAGAAAGCATTAGTTGTGGTGTTCCGCAGGGTTCAATTCTTGGACCTCTTCTTTTCTTGTGTATATTAACGACCTTTTTCAATCGGGCATATTAGGCCATCTTCAATCTTTTGCAGACGACACCAGCCTGTTCTACTTTGCAACATCTCTTCAATCTTTGGCTATCGTAATGCAACACGATTTAAACATACTAAGTGAATGGCTTAGGTTAAATAAGCTCTCCCTCAACATTTTAAAAACCAACTATATGGTGTTTAAATCTCGGAATGAGAATGGAGACAATAATAATTTACAACTAACAGTTAATAACACACCACTTACTCAAGTATCCATGGTTAAGTACCTTGGGTTAATGCTGGATGACCAACTGTCATGGGAAAAACACATAGCTCATGTGGAAAAAAAAAATTTTACCTATCACAGGCATTATGAAAAGAATTTCTATAATAATAAACGTATCTACTCTCAAGAGTCTCTATTACTCATACATACACAGCCACCTGATTTATCTTAACACCATATGGGGAACAGCATCCAAATCAAAACTAAACACTCTAATTGTCACTCAGAATAGAGCAATCCGTAATGTTTTCAACTATCCAAGAGACATGCATCGCACAGACATGTATAGGAACAATCAAATCCTACCACTTAGACTCGTAAACAAACATCAAACCCTCTCATTTGTGCATAGCATGGTAAACAAATATTCTCTATGTAATTTAGACTACAATCTAAATAGTAACAAACATGCTTACAATACTCGCAACAAAAATAACCTTTACATTGAACACGTCAACACTTGTAAGTTTGGCAGCGTAAATATAAAACATAGAGGTTTCATCCAATATAACAAGCTTCCTACAAAAGTTAAAACGCTAAGGAACCGAGCATTCAGGAAACAAGTTAGGGAAAGTCTATTGTGTAATGAACTTGAAGACTGTTTTGAGTGAGTGTTTTCAAGTTTGGCTACCTTTAGGGTACCACCATAATCTACAGTAGGCCATTACCGTAGTTTGTTGTCTTGTGAGTGACTTCCATCCTAATGTTAAAAAGTCTTGTCTATCTAGCTTGTAGTATCAAATATTTATGTGAAATACTTTATCTTAACGTTAAAAGCTTCTTGTCTATCTGTCATGTACAATTTAAATAATCATCTTACTATATTATTTATCATTTATGTTCTTGCTTTTGCTTTTCTAGTAGTTTTTATAATATATTAGTGTAGGCCTAGATCATACTAGGCCTACTAGTAGGGTATTCTCTACTATACTGTAACAGGAGCAGCTGTACTCTTAATATAAAATACATTAGTATTTAAGTTAGTTTGTAAAATTGCCACTGTAAAGAGCGAAAGCTCATTTTGGTCAATAAACACATTACAATTACAGTGATCTTTAGCTTAGAGCAGATATAGATCTTAAATACGTATTTACTCGAATGTAAGTCGCACGCGAATGTAAGTCGCACCCCAGTTTTGAGATGTCTAAAATCGAAAAGCTGGTTTGCATGCGAATGTAGGTCGCACTATTATAATATGCAGGTAGACATGCCCTGTAATTCTTTACATTGTAAAATAAAAAAGGACAAGGTAAGTAAACCCTCAACATCAACATCCCATCAGCCTTGGGTCCAAAGAAGTTCTAGGATGCTGCCAAAATATTATGCAGTTGGTAAGTCTTGTTCAGTGGTAGGACTACAGTAAAACCTTTGCTAATTCAAACTCAGATACTTCGAAAAATGTTGTATTTCAAACAAAAACATCGGTCCCGACAATCAGTATAGGGTTTAACAGTGTAGGCCTATTAGATTCTGTTTATTCTAAATTCTCTTTATTTCGTAATTCGAAAGAATATCTAGGCCTTTTCAGTCAATTTACGTGTGAAATAGTGTGGTTACTTCGAAGAACTTTTCCGCAAACTTTTCCGCTCGACGTTTGAATTAGGAAAATGTGTTTTGAACGGTCTGTAGTACGAGCGAATGCAACTTGCCGGCCGGTCCGCCCAGTCACGTGGTGCCCGCGCATCTCCTTTGTCGGACGCTGCAGCCGGCCGGCAAGTTGTTTTCGCTTGTACTACAGACCGTTCAAAACACATTTTCCGAATTCCTACGTCTTCAGTTACGAGAGTATTTGCGTCGAGTGGTAATTGTTCTGTGATTAGCTGACCCCGCACGTCTTGGTGTACATGAAGTTTTCGTTTGGGAACATCATTATCTATTGAAAACCGCCGATTTTTTTTTTTCAAAAAGTTTGCATGCGATTGTAAGTCGCACCCCACTTTTAGACCTTTCAATTTTCAATTCTTTGTGCAACCTACAATCGAGTAAATACGGTAAGTACTAGCTTGTTGGCCGAGAGGAGTGTCATGTGTTCGATCCAACTCACAGGTGGCCATGCACGTGTAGGAAAGGAATGTCCGATAAATCACATTATCTTATCCCTCACTTGCTGTGCTCTCGGCATAGGTCGCCAGGTGATACTTTTGTTCCCTTCACATTTTTCTACTTTTACATAATCAATTGATATATGCGCCATATGCATAGCCTACTGTAGATTACCCTATCGGACCGAATATAGCACGATGTTTTTTTCCAAAAATACTATCTCCAAAACAGCACTCGCGTTATTTTCGCGCTCTTGCATTTGAAATAGCGCCTGAACATAGGCCACCCGCAATACAACTCCCACGCATCGGCTGCTGCGCATCGCCCCGCTGACCCACTCGACGCCAGCTGATCCCGTGAGGCGGGCGGGTGACGCCATCACGGGCTCCGCGGCAAAAGGCCGCGGGAATATCGCCGCGTATCACGGTTCACGGGTTCCGCGGAAAATGATTACCAAAATAACTGTGCGTACAATTCAATAGTTTTTTCTTGGGAATCGATCCCGAATCGATTCTAGGTCACAATGATAGATTTGTAGTCCCTTAATCAGACTGGTGAACTGTGGTTGGCCATATGAGCTTGTGCTTGGCACCACCCTGTTAAAAAACATAGGACTAGGCCTGAACATTGTTCAAAATGTTTTGTAGTAAGAATGAAACTTTAGTCTATTCATTCATTGCATTGTAAATAAAAAATGTTTCTTGTACATTTTAATTTTCTTTGATTTTTCTTTTTTCTTGAAATGATTCTGAAAAATTGGGGGTCGTGGTATATTCGAGATCGTGCTTTATTCGGTCCAATAATTCTGCTGTGTTTCTAATTAAAATACTAGTAAGGCCTAGTATTAAATTGGAATTTTTTTTCTGTAAGAAATTAGGCATTGTTCTTTGATGTTTTTTTGTAGCCTATACTACTTCCATACTTCCAAAATTTCGTCAGTAAACCCTACCTTTTTTTTTGGGGGGGGGGGGGGGGGGGGGATTTTTGAACATAAGCTTTCACTTTGACCATAATGATTTTGAATGGTATTTTATGTAGTCTACCTGCTGTAACGCTGTTTCTGGGGGGAATGGAATGTCTCGATAGTCTGGGTCGTCGTCTTCCGAGCTCGAGTGCACTGGGTGGGCACCTCCCTAATAGCAAAAAAATATTGGATAAAATTAATGTTGTCAAGAATGCTGTTCAGATTTTAGGTTGTACTATAAATAACAATTTTGCCCTTAGAGTCAAGCATGTTATGTAGATGGACAAGACATTGCCCGGATGGGTGCTAGACTTACAAGGCTTATCGTGTGAGTCTTGTTGGTCTCTATAAGTGTGCTAGCAACAAACGTTTCCCAAGCAGCAACGGTTTCAGCTGGAACGTGTTCGTTTATGAAGGATCCCAGAGGACCTTTGTCCACTTGAGTCGCCACCACGTTTGCGATTTTAACCAAGTGACCCATATAGCCGCACCGCAAACCTCCGGGTGTTGTTCTGCAACAGAAACAATGACGGAACATCTTTTGCCACTCTGAAAAAATCATTTATGATAGATAGTGAATAGTGATCCATTGTGCAGGTTGTCATTAGTCATGTACAGTAAGCCCTTGTTCATCCGAGCTCCGATTAACCGAGATTCCGTGTTATCCGAGCTGGTTTCAGGCGCCCTTTCCTTTTTTTTAATTAGGCCGAAATGTTATGTTCTTTACATCTGAATGTCATGCAGTATACTGTTTACTACAATGACGTGTCACGTAAGAATTGCACAGCGGGTGAATTGTAAGGGGGGTTGGGGGCGGGGGTCGAGGGTAGGGTGCCAGAGAGTGTTGAGCCAGTGTCTTTGCGAGTGCTTGCCACCGCGACCTTGCTGAAAGACGGCGGACGAGAGAGAAGAAAGAGAGAGAGAGAAAGAGGCAAAATATGGCCTTGAAGACGACATGATAGAGGCTGGCTATGATTATGAAGAAATAAACATTGCATCGGGACCTCCAGTCAATGACAGACGCGGAGATAACCGGATCCCCCCTCCTCCTCTCAAGCCACGAACTACGTATCGCCTCACTATAGTCAGGCAATTGGCTTCGGGCCAAGACATTCGCAGAGTTGTTTTGTTTACATTATGAGATAAGATAATGAGACCACGAGATGGGACGATTCTTCAAATTGGCCGATCCGATTACCGATTACGATTATTAAAAAGACGATCCGATTACCGATTATTCAACCGATTATTAAATTATGTTTATGCATGGGACACACCTAAAATAGGCCCTAGATAATTGAGTATGGCTAGGCCTAGGCCTTTGTCCACCAGATTATTTCTGCTAGGCCTAGCTAGGCTACATTTAGACCTTTTCCGATCGAGACAATGTTTTTAAACCCAACACGGCAGGCTCCTAGGTTGCTTCCAAGGTAGGCCTAGGCCTAGTTTTTGTCAGTTTTGTCCCCAAGCCCAAAGATGCTGCTTTGCATCAAATAAGCCTAGGCCTAGGCTAAGCAGAGTTGTATGTTACTGATACACTAGACTAGGCCAAAGCCTAGGACCAAACAGGATCTAGGCCTATTACATACTCTCACTGGGACATGACTTGAAGGCTCAGTATCATCGGGAAAAGCTTTATTTATCATGGACATAGACCTAGGACCTAAAACCTGATCCCGGGGCTAGGGGCCTAGGGCTAGCCTAGGCCGTTCAAATCTCGTCGTGACGGTCGGGGAAGTTGTATCCTAGCCTAGCTAGGCTTAGACCCTTTTGCCTGGTATGGCCTAGGTTATGCCACACATCCATTTTGACACTTTTTATTGCTTCAAAACACAATTACAGATTAAAACACTTATTTATTCAACAAAATAGCGAAGCATTGTATACATCGCGAGCGTAATTTGGCATCTAAGCGGCCATGACAGTGACGTTGAATGACGTAGTGATGATAAGTCGATCATGCTTTAGTTCGACTTTCGATATTATTGGTCGACTAGTCGAGCAGGAATCGATCTTGAACTGATATGTGTGCTTGCCGCCCACAACCAACAGCGCATTCACGTGCCCGCGATATTTAAAATCACGCGTTTAAATAATCGGCAATATTTTACCTAATAATCGCCGATCCGATTAATCGCCGATTCACCAAATAATCGGTAGAATCGTAATCGTCCCATCTCTAGAGACCACACATTCATTCTATCAGCAAAGCAGTCGTTTATGTTATGAGATGAGATAAGGAGACCACACATTCATTCTATCAGCAAAGCAGTCGGCAGCCGATGTCATCACTAAGAGGCTGTTTATTTATGTTATATCATTTTACCATATCAGGCTATGCTACAAGAGAAAATAAACAAAAAATCGCGATCATCCGAGTTTTTCGATAATTCGAGCTACATCCGGTCTCATCCACCTCGGATAATAGAGGTTTTACTGTATTTAAAAATCGATAATTATTACAAATACTAGCTGAAAATTGTTTCAAACGTTTTGCCCAGACTGGGGCTTGAACCCAGAACCTTGGACTTCCGTACCGATGCTCTTTCTACAACACGTATATAGCCCTATTATGAGAGAAGAGCATCAGCAGAAAGGGATAAGTGAAGTGGTGTATCAGGAAGTGTGTGATTGATGATTGTTCCCTACCTTAAAAATCATTTTACTATTGCAAGCCAACTTACTGTTGAGTTTCATTTTCTTCCCATGCTTCTAATACCCTTTGTATTAATCTGCATTTTATGAAAATCTGAAAACAAATCATGAATACAAAAGTTACACCACCATCATAGGTCAATTAATTCATAAATTCATCCATTGTTATATTGGTTTCATCAAGAACACAATAAACACAATCTTACATGTTTAAGAAGAACATTTCTATCGGAATGGTCGTCACCAGCAGCCTCCGTGGCTACGTCTACAATCAGAGCAAATGCTATGCACTGCTCCACTTGAGCGTGTAAGAAATTGTTCCACGTATACTTGAAGAAAAGGTCAAGAAGAACGTTAATAGTATCCAGTTCTGCCAACTCCTTGTTGATAGCAGCATTATTAGCAGCAATCAGGGCAGTCATCAGCATGGCTATGTGCAGTCTGGTTTTGCCAACAGGAGGGTCTAGGATTCCAGCAGTAGTCTTAACTGGTGGTTTCTGGAAGAAAAAACATAGTCTTGACTGCCAACCCAACAAATAAGATTTTGTTACGTAAATGGGGAACAAAAGGGACATTATAAAGTGACTAGTAGGCTAATGGGTTTTAGAATTAGAAATCTAGCAGAGAAATTTCAATCAAAGAATTAGAAAGGGTCCAACAGTGTTTCATAAAACATCAATGCATAAAATGTAACATTAGATATCATAGAGTAGATTATGCACAACTTTGTAAAGATGCTAACTAATGACGTTAGAAAACCGAAGGAAACTATTCTGACATGGTTTACCTTTACAAAATTGTAAATAATTTAACAAACACTAGTTCAATTCTAGGCAAATTACATTTTCATATACCTCCCAAACATACACGCCATCATAAAACTTTTCAACCAGCTCTAAGTCATCTCGACCTCCATAAAATTCATGCATCAACAGATTGCAGCATTCATTTAATATGTTAAAACCTCTTGAGGGAACAGACATTGATCTCTACTCACAAAATATTTAAAAAATTAAATCTGTGATCACTCAAGCTTTAGGATATTAACATTATAATTTACTCACTAGCTTATTTCCATTAGTCTCTTCTTTAATATGCATTTTTCATTTCTTTTCTTTCAAGAATATCTGTTATTAATTTTAATTGTTAATAATTTTGATAGTTTCACATTTAAATTGATAATTTCAAATATTTTAAAGAGTTACATGTATTATTTTATGTATATTGTATATTTTAATGTCAATTCGTTTATGTTTTCTATCCATTAGGCCAGGGCTGCCGTTTTAACGGATTTTATCCGTTTTTACGGATATTAAGGGTGCAAAACGGATAAACGGATTTTTAGTCTTATTTACGGATATTTTGTTAATTACGTTTTCTATGCTTATTTTCGTATATTTGAATCTGCGCGGGCTAATTTCGATTGTAAACATTGAAGGCGGGGCGATAATCGATTCGACTTTCGATAGGGGGCGGAGCATGGGCGCGTGTCCCAGATGTAGTAGGAACTGCTTCCATTGAGAAACAGCCAATCAGACTGCACAGTTGCTTTTGGATGGCTTTTGGGGAGGATGAAAGTTAAATTGAACAGCCAAGAGCCTACAAAATTGTTTTCTTTCGTTTTTGTTTATAAAGTTTGGATTATGTGATATTAAAAGTGAAAAATAGAATTAGTATATGATTAAAATGTTATTATCAAGTTCTGCAATGTTATTATAGAACACAACACATGGGCCTAGGCTAGGCCTAGGCCTAGGTCAAAATTGTGATGCAACATTCATAGGGCCTAGCTAGGCCTAGGCCCCAGGCCTAGAATTTTTTAACCAGGTCAGAAAATATTATTTCAATGTTTAAAATGGATTTTCTGTAAATAAATAACATTTTAAATTTTTATGCAATCTTAATTAAAGCAACCACGGGCGTTTCTGGCTCCTTTCTTCTCGTCTGTGCATGGGCCTAGGCCCTTGGCAACTTTTAGGTTAAGATGGTAACAAACTAATATAAACATCACATTTATCCATTTTCATAGTTTGATCAATGAAATCAACGTTTTTAGACTTTTCACGGATATTTGCGGATATTTAACGTCCTCATACAGGATTTGAAAAAATATCAGTGGCAGCCCTGCATTAGGCTATGCTATGATTTGCACTTGTGGAGTATTTGTACTCTGTTGTGATATGCATGATAATAAATAAGTTGTGTAGCTTAGTACAGACAAGTTAAACAACTCAAACTAGTGTGACTAGTACTAATATAATATGTATGGGTTTGCACAAACACTGAATCAATTATAGATTGTTGCCAGAAATATAGGCTATAGATTGACCAACATGTCAATTATCAAACAATGTATCCAATTTATAGGCCTATTTGTTTTATTACCAACATGAGAACTATTTTCCAACTCAAGGTCACAAATATTATCTTATATGTGGATGAAATAGTTTTAAATATCCCTCAGCATTATAGAATGTGCAGCACTCACAAAAGGCGGCTCCAGTAGGAGGCTGTGAAAGTCCCTAAGTCGCGGCAAGATGGCGTCAAGAGTAGTGAGGATGACTTTCGACGTTTGTTCACTGTCTCCCGTCTCTTCTTGCCCTTGGTGCGTGTCGCCACCGCTGTACATGTTGTTTCCCTCCCCACCGGGCTCGATATTGGGTCGCGTACATTCCAGCAGGGTCAGCAAGACGGTGATGCCGCCAATTACGGAACTCTCATGCTTCTCCGAGCCCAACACGTGGTCCAGTAGCAGGGACACAGTCTCAGGCCTGCAAAGAGATCAACTCACATTGATTGACAAACATTGACCTTGAATGAAACAAATGAAGCCCACAAAGAACATCACCATGCGTGTGGTCTGCACAAAAAAATGAAAATCATGCAAGAAGGCAGATATGCTATAGGCTTAATAAATAAACTAATACAGATAATTGTAGCCAAGCAAAATAGGGAAAGTAGGTCTATACAAGTAAAATGAAAGAAAGTCTTTAAAGGAGAGGCTAGATTTGTCAATTTATCTACTCACGATTCAAGTCTATTCAAGATGGGGTCAGGGTCAGTTTTCTCCATGGCAGTGTGCTGGTTGTCCCGTGATATCTTGATAACATCGCTCAGGAGCTGTGCAGCGTTGCTATTACGCTCAGAATCGACAGATGGGTCTAGGAGACCCACAAGACATTGAATCACTTGCTGGCTGTCCAACCACTGGAACATGAAAACAAATTCAGTTAAATTTTGCTGGTTGCATTTTGAGTTGTTCCCAAAAATGGAGTCATTGGCAAATAAATAACATGATTTGTGCCATGTGGCCAAACAGCAGGCTCTAATTTCAAATACCGATTGGGCGATTCCAATTGCTGATAGTGATTGGCCATTTTCTGCATTGATGTATTTAAGTAACGCATCATCAACAAGGTTAGACCTACTATATATCAATGATATATTTGCAACACAAACGGAAAAACACATTTATTACCACATTGAAACTATTTATAAAAGTCATTTTATATGCAGACGATATCACTGTATTATTGACACATGAGACGCTCGAAAGTTTATCAAGAATTGCAAATGAAATTGCCCTTCTAATCCACAACTGGCTCAAGGCAAATAAACTGACTCTAAATAAAAGTAAAACAAATTTCATACAGTTTCATCTTCACCAGAAAAAAATTGAAAATTTTCCTTTCATTCATATAGAGAACAGCAAAATAGAAAGAACTGTACATTCTAAATTTTTGGGTGTGGGAGTTGACGAAAACCTAAACTGGATTGAACATATTCAATGTCTAATCCCCAAACTTAGCTCAGCATGTTATGCCATAAGGGTTATTAAAGACACGTCAGGCTTTATCAATGCAAAAATAGCATACCATGCCTACATTGAGTCCCACATTAAATATGGTATAGCACTGTGGGGCAATAGTGCCCACTCGAGTCAAATATTCATAATGCAGAAACGAGCAATCCGAATCCTGGGGGGTATTGGGTATAGAGACTCATGCAGGCCATATTTTAAAGACCTTCATATTCTTACACTTCCTTGCTTATATATATTAGAAATCCTCACTATCAAAATCCACAACCAAAATAATATAGGCAACTCTGCAATTCATCAGCATAATACTAGTCAAATAGAAAATTTACATATCCCCTTTCGACTCAAGGAAAAAAGTAAAAAGGGTATCTATATAATGGGGTTAAAACTCTTTAACAAACTACCTGAGGTATTAAAAGTGATTGTTGACCCTGATAAAATGATTAGAGCAATCAAATTGTATCTGCTGGAAGGAGGTTTCTATGGTGTGGTCGAGTTCTATGAGGGATTAAAATAGGGGATATGACCGAGTGTAGAGGTTGACTATTGGTATATTGGTAAACATGTTGTTGACTATATGAGGCACACTATTCTTTGACCTGTCATTCCTTTCAAGTAAAGTGAATAAGTTTGTAGTTTCTGTATTTTAATTTATTTTAATTTTTATATTTCTTGCATATATTTTCTTGTCTTGTCTTCTATATCAAATTGGTACCTTTGGTAGTAGGGCCTATGTATTTGTAAGTAATGAAACACTGTTTTTGTTATAAACTATTGAATTGTATTGTAATGACAAATCCCATATCGATTGTAAAATTGATCAGTTTGGATGCTAATAAATACATAAATACATACATACATACATACATACATACATACATACATACATACATACATACATACATACATACATACATACATACATACATACATACATACATACACGTATAAATTCCCTTGAATATCTAAACTGAACACATATATATATGTTTGCACTTTAGACAGCAATTAAAAAAAGTGACTACACCGGGGATCGAACCCGGGACTTTAGCTGTCTGGGCTATGCTCTTACCAACTGAGCTATGTAGCCACCAATTTAAAACTGTCTAATTTTTTGTCTGTTTTATGTATAGAATAGTTTGCAACTAAAATTGAAAGCCAACAATCCCACAACACACAACAAGCCTCCTGCAGTTCTAATTAACCCAATTTTTTCTTTTACCCTCAAGATCAACTTATGCAGCTATAAAAACTGTAAAACAAAGAGAAACTTATGTCCCAGTGTTATTAGCCCCAGTTGGTAAGCTTTATTAAGATCAAAAACTCAATAGAGGAAAATTATCTGATATAAAAAATACTAATTAGGCCCTATTTTATAAGCTGTTACTGAATAATAATATTATACTCTTGAGTCCGCCGGTACACTCGCTGGAGCCACTTTAAATCTTGATTTATTATTTTACCCTTTAGATCCTCTGTTACATACTGAACCGCATGTTCACATCCGTACTTGCTGCGAAAACCTGATTGCTCCTCAATTAATATACCATTATCTTCAATAAAATCTACTATTGGCTTCTTAACAATCTTCTCCATCAACTTATCTATTACATGTAGAGTATTTATTGGCCTATAGTTTTCACCAATTATTGTTTTTAAATCTTTAGGTATTGGTATGATGATTGAAGTCTTTAGTTTGTCAGCTACATCCCCTGTCCTTAGTGATACATTTATAAAGTTTGTTAAAATAACTAGCATATCCCTATTACCTGTGACTAATTTCAGAATTTTATCTGAGATCAAATCATCACCTGATGCTGTATCTTTTAATTCCATTACTAATTCTTTAACTTGTTTCTCACTTACTTCCTCAAATTTTTCTAGCTTGTTTTGTGTGTTAATTTTTAAATTTCTTAGCACCACAGTTTTATCAATGTCACAGTTAGTTTGATTTACTAAACTTTCTATACTTTGAGTAAAATATTTATTAAATTCTTCTGCTATATTTTTATCCCCCGAAAATATCTTATTTTTTAACTATATTTCTTTTCTTGTTTCATTAGTTTTACATTTATAAAAGGTTTTTAGTAACTTTTTCCCTTCCACCCCTCTTTTGGCGGAATAACTATATTTTTTCGTGAATTTTGCTTATAACCTTATTTCGTTTTTCTATATATATTTCTACCATTCCATTATATCATTACTCCTCTCGCTACTCTATAATAGTAGTTTCTTTCTTTTTGCAGTTTTTTTATTTCTGCATCAAACCATCTTTTTTCCAAGTGTATGTTTTTGATTTTAAATGACTTTGTTGATGTATGTTCTAACTTGTTACCATCAAAAAAACTTCAAATATCAAAGAAGTATGGGATTTGTGAAATAGGTATTTCTAAGTTCTAAAATAAAAAATAATTTAACTAAAATACACCGTATTTACTCGAATGTAAGTCGCACGCGAATGTAAGTCGCACCCCAGTTTTGAGATGTCTAAAATCGAAAAGCTGGTTTGCATGCGAATGTAGGTCGCACTATTATAATATGCAGGTAGACATGCCCTGTAATTCTTTACATTGTAAAATAAAAAAGGACAAGGTAAGTAACCCCTCAACATCAACATCCCATCAGCCTTGGGTCCAAAGAAGTTCTAGGATGCTGCCAAAATATTATGCAGTTGGTAAGTCTTGTTCAGTGGTAGGACTACAGTAAAAAACCTTTGCTAATTCAAACTCAGATACTTCGAAAAATGTTGTATTTCAAACAAAAACATCGGTCCCGACGATCAGTATAGGGTTTAACAGTGTAGGCCTATTAGATTCTGTTTATTCAAAATTCTCTTTATTTCGTAATTCGAAAGAATATCTAGGCCTTTACAGTCAATTTACGTGTGAAATAGTGTGGTTACTTCGAAAAACTTTTCCGCAAACTTTTCCGTCCGACGTTTGAATTCGGAAAATGTGTTTTGAACGGTCTGTAGTACGAGCGAATACAACTTGCCGGCCGGCCGGCCCGCCCAGTCACGTGGTGCCCGCGCATCTCCTTTGTCGGACGCTGCAGCCACCGGCAAGTTGTTTTGGCTCGTACTACAGACCGTTCAAAACACATTTTCCGAATTCCTACGTCTTCAGTTACGAGAGTCTTTGCGTGGAGTGGTGCTTGTTCTTTGATTAGCTGGCCCCGCACGTCTTGGTGTACATGAAGTTTTCGTTAGGGAACATCATTATCTATTGAAAACCGCTGATTTTTTTTTCAAAAAGTTTGCATGCGATTGTAAGTCGCACCCCACTTTTAGACCTTTCAATTTTCAATTCTTTGTGCAACCTACAATCGAGTAAATACAAGGGATGTGCGGGTA
>JAMZAV010007733.1:0-57565 GCA_024449915.1 Sweltsa coloradensis | reverse complement strand
GGGGGGAGGGGGCCCATGCTGGTCAGAACCGCCGGGTAAGGGGAGAAGGGGGTTTCTCACGTCGCGGTCGTCATCGTCTTGTCATCTTTCGTTGTGTCATTGTCATCGTCGCCGGGGGGTCGTCAAGGGAAGGGGAAAAGGCCCCCGACGACGATTGCCAGAGCTCGCCTCTAGTTTCGGGGAGTAAGATACTCCGCTCTTTCTAGCTGATGTTTGCGAGGTGGACTTTTTCCTTTTGAATCCCCTTTTTAAACGATTAGCAGAGCCATGCTCTGGGCCAATTCTAACCCCGGGCCCAGACGGGGTTAAAAAATTTTGTTAAATAGATTACTATGGATGAGAAATTTGGAAAGTTTGTCGCGGTTATCATATGATAAAAAGTTCTTCATATGATTGGGAGAGATCAAATTGCGTGCGCAAGTCATCATATTTGGTACATCTGCTAGCATATGATGTACGGTTGAAGGTACATCACATGTGTCACATATGGGAATAACCTTTTCTATGGTTAAGAGACATCCGTGATTTGGGCGTGTGTGGCCTATACGAATTCTAGACGATACCACCTCTTCTCTACGTGAGAGTCTAGATGTAGGTGGACGAATTTTATTAGTCAATGGGGGCATCACACTACGCAATTTGTTATTTTGCAACACTTCCCAAGATGCTTGTCGCAAATCCAACATCTTTGCATGAATACACTCTCACGTCTTCTCACGTCGTATCGGCATCGTCCATGTCATTGTCATCGTTCGTGTTTGTCATAGTTGTCGTCGTGGGGGAGGTCCGTCAAGTAAGGAAGAAAGGTCCGCGGACGATTTCCACCAGAGCTCGCCTCTATTTTTCAGGATGACTCCCCTAACTGCTAGCTGATGTTTGCGGAATGGCTTTTTCCTCGCAATTTTAGTATTCTTAATATAATTGAATGTTTTAACCAAATGATGACCTGAATACATAAGCACAAGCTTTATGGAATGTTGGTGCTAGACCACGGTCCCGTTGTAAATAAATATCAAATTATATACAAATTTATTTATTTATTTTAAATGAGTTTTGGTGTGTTTGATGATTTTATCGCTTTCTAAGTTTATATAAATGAAATAAAATTTGTAATAAGCCCTTAAACATTTCCAATACAACGACTAATTGTAGAGTTTTTTTGTGATTAAGGACGCGTCAAACCCTTAGGTCATAATGCGCCACTCTAGCCCAGGGGATATAGGGAGGAGGAGCCCATGCTGGTCAGAACCAGCCACGGCGAAGGGGGCGAAAAGAGGGTTCTCCCCCGTCGGCGGTCGTCATTGTCTTGGTCATCGTTCATTTTGTCATTGTCATTGTCATTGTCATTGTCATTGTCATTGTCATTGTCATTGTCATTGTCATTGTCATCGGGGGGGGGGTCGTCAAGTTAAGGGGAGGTGTCCCCGACAACAATTGCCCAGAGCTCTTCTCTAGTTTCGGGGAGTTATATACTCCGCTCTAATTAGCTGATGTTTGTGCAAGGTGTATTTGTATTGTATTATTGAATATTTTCCCGCCCCTCGGGCGGGAAAGGCCGATATAGGGCAACAATTTTTGCCCTCTTGCAGCCTATACTGTACAAAGGAACATACAAAGAAACACAGATGTTAACACAGAAAGCACTGAGGAGAGGACAGCAGAATCAGCCAAGTAGTGAGAGAAAAAAACGTTCAAAAGTCAAAAAAGAAAGTTAGTATGCCCACCTGGCACTGCGAGGTGCAAGAATACCTTTAATGGCAAAAATCAAAAAAAACACAAATAAAGGGGGTAAATCCCCCCAAAAGCCCAAAAAACCCCGCAAAATCACGTACAAGTGAACAAAAAAAACAAACAAAAGTACAAACAGGACGGGGGGGGCCCGGAACACAAAACACAAACTGACGTGGGGGTCGATGCCGGGCACACCAAAAATCGGGGGGGGGGGCTTCCCAAACCCACGCACAAGAACACCGGAGGAGGGAAACACTCGCGCGAAATCCCCCTAGGCCGAAACCCTCGGTAAACCCCCGTCCAGGTACCAAAATCCTGGGCCCCCAGCGCTCGGTGAAGGGGTCACCTTTGGGACCGGCGACCACAGGGAGGGCATCCGCGTAGCTCGGGTACTGGGACCCAGGGCGTCGGCGGGGGGGGCGGGGCCCAAAACCCGGGGGGGCTAGAATGATCCAGGAAAAGCGTGCGTTCACGGAAAGGGGGAGGCCCTCGGCCCCATACGAGGCGGTGCGGGCATAAAACCCCACCCGGGAAGGGTTCCCAAACCCCCGTTTACTTCCCTACAAACCCCGCCCCTTGCGCGTGGCAGGGGGCAGGCGGGGAATACGACGTAAGGGGTACGACGGGTCTAGCGAGCATAACCCCCAAGGTGACGGGCCAAGGAGGGGGCAAGAGCAGCAGTAGGGTGTTCGAACAAGGGGGGCAGGAACCCCCTTTTTATGTAAAGGGGGAGTGCCCCCAAAAAACAGTCCCGGGGCACGGCCCCCCCAAACAAACACGAGGAGGGTTTATACGCCGCCTCGCCCCGCAAACCTATGGTTTCCCCGGGTTTTGGGCAGCCCAATCAAAAGTGGCCGGGGAAAATCACTCCCAGGTATTCGCGGCCCCGGGAGACAAAAAACCTGGTCACCCCAAAAGCCCGGGTGGGCGACGCCAAAAGGGGGGAAATTTAGAGAATTTCCGGGTTTTTTGTCGATGCCGGAAGAGCAGGAGTTTTAGTCTTGGAGGCATTGGGAGGACTCTCCAAAGCGCCATCCAAAGTTTGAAGAATCGTCCCAACTGCCCGTTTTAAGCCACCCAAAGGGCCCGGCGGCAGGGCCCGGGGGAGCACCAGATTGGGGTTTCATCAGGTACTTTGGGCCCAGGGGGCAGACGCGCGTGAAATGGAAAAGGGGTATCGTGGGAGTAGATGAATAGAGAGGGGGAAAGGGGGAAGAAAACCCTTTCGGGAAACCCCGGGGCGGGGAGAGAACGGGCTGGAAAAAATGCCCCCCCCTCGGACCCCCCGCCGTTCCGGCCCCGGGTTAAAAAAAGATCGGAGGGAAAAGGACCCGAGGAGAGGGAAAAACCCCCAAAGGGGATCAGCTTGTAGACCAAAACCGTCGTGCCAGAATTTTTCAAATTTGGGCCCTGAAATGCTAGGGAAAACGGCCCTACACGTGGCCAAACATTTTAAGTGGATGTGACCTTTCCCAGGGAAAAAGGCGAGCAACGGGGTCATTTAAAGGTCCCCCCGGGACGGAAAACCCGTTGGGGGTCAGGGGGGGAACCCCCCTGAAGCTCGACAAAGGATTTAAAAGGCGGGGCCCTGGACTATCTTCTCCCAAAGGAAAATTTGCCCACAACACTTTAATAGACTGATAGGCCTAAATTAACCCCGGGGCCGTGGGGTCCCCGAGGGGACTTAGGAAGCTCACTACCCAAAGGGGGCCGGAGCGAAAACCCCGTCCGGGAAATTAATTTATTTTTTAACCCCAAAAAGGTTTCGAAAAACCTGGTATGGGGAACCCAAATAATAACTTTGGAAATATGGGTTTTCCAAATTTTTAAAAAAAGGGCCCCCCGAAGCCTGAAACATTCTAAATTTTTTACATTTTTTGACCATTTTTTGTATTTAAAAAAAAATGAAATTTTAGTTATTGAGTTTAAAAAAAGTTGTAACACCCCTTACGAAAAATTAATTTTAAAAAGTTTGAAAAAAATTTTGGTCACTCCCTTTACTAGAATTTTTAGGTGCCCCCGTGGCTACAACCTTCGAACAAATTAACAATTTAACATAAACTTTGCAAAATTTTTTGGGAAAATCAAAAAAATTTTGGGAAAGTTGTGGGTAAAACACTTTTTTTTAAAATTATGTTTTTAAAGGGTAAAGGTTACTTTCGATTTTAAAATTTAAAGTTTATTTTTGGGCTAAGGGCGCCCTCAACCGTTTTGGGGGTTAATACGCCTCTCCAGCATAGGGGATTGGCCGGAAATTGCTGGGAGAACCAGCCCGGGTTTAAAAATATGAAGAAAAGTTCTAGCATATGGGTTGGGCCTCCCCCTTTGCGCCGGGAACCGGTTTTTCAAAAGGGGCGTTTGTCGTTTGTCGGACTACAAAACAAGAAAATCCGCTTACTACAGAATGTTTGATGATTATTTTGTTTTTTAAGTGTATAAATAACAAAATAAATTGATAATGATGAAAGAAATAGCAAAATAAAAGTTATGTGTGTTTAATGAAAAAAAAGAAAAGAAAGGAATGGAAAAGAAAGATTTTTTTTTTTGGTTTTTTTGGGATTAAGGACGCGTCAACGTTAGTCATAATGAAACCAACTCCCCTAGTCTAAGGGGGGTGGGGGAGGAGGGGCCCATGCTGGTCAGAACCAGCCATGGGTAAGGGGAGGAAGGGGGTTTCTCACGTCGCGGTCGTCATCGTCTTTGTCATCGTTCGTTGTGTCATTGTCATCGGTCGCCGGGGGTCGTCAGGGAAGGGGCAAGGTCCCGACGACGATTGCCAGAGCTCGCCTCTAGTTTCGGGGAGTAAGATACTCCGCTCTTTCTAGCTGATGTTTGCGAGGTGGACTTTTTCTCTTGAATCGTTTTTAAACGATTAGCAGAAGCATGCTCTGGACCAATTCCACCCCGGGCCCAGACGGGGTTAAGAAAATTTTGTTAAATAGATTACTATGGATGAGAAATTTGGAAAGTTTGTCGCGGTTATCATATGATAGAAGTTCTTCATATGATTGGTGGGAGATCAAATTGCGTCGCAAGTCATCATATTTGGTACATTCTGCTAGCATATGATGTACGGTTGAAGGTACATCACATGTGTCCATATGTGGAATAACTTTTCTATGGTTAAGAGACATCCGTGAGTTAGCGTGTTTGTGCCTATACGAATTCTAGACGATACCACCTCTTCTCTACGTGAGAGTCGAGATGTAGGTGGACGAATTTTATTAGTCAATGTGGGCATCACTACGCAATTTGTTATTTTGCAACACTTCCCAAATGCTTGTCGCAAATCCAACATCTTTGCATGAATACACTCTCACGTCTTCTCACGTCGTATCGGCATCGTCCTGTCATTGTCATCGTTCGTGTTGTCATAGTTGTCGTCGTCGGGAGGTCCGTCAAGTAAAGGAAGAAAGGTCCGCGACGACTTCCACCAGAGCTCGCCTCTAGTTTCAGGATGACTCCCCTAACTGCTAGCTGATGTTTGCGAGATGGACTTTTTCCTCGCAAGTTAGTATCTTAATATAATTGAATGTATTTAACCAAATGATGACCTGAATACATAAGCACAAGCTTTATGGAATGTTGGTGGTAGACCACGGTCCCGTTGTAAATAAATATCAAATTAATCAATTTATTATTTATTTTAAATGAGTTTTGGTGTTTTGATGATTTTATCGCTTTCTAAGTTTATATAAATGAAAATAAAATTTGTAATAAGCCCTTAACATTTCCATACAACGACTAATTGTAGAGTTTTTTTTGTGATTAAGGGCGCGTCAACCGTCAGTTCATGATGCGCCACTCTAGCCCAGGGGATATAGAGAAGAGGGGCCATGCTGGTCAGAATCAGCCACGGCGAAGGGACGAAAGAGGGTTCTCACGTCGCGGTCGTCATTGTCTTGGTCATCGTTCATTTTGTCATTGTCATTGTCATTGTCATTGTCATTGTCATTGTCTTGTCATTGTCATTGTCATTGTCATCGGGTAGGTCGTCAAGTTAAGGGGAGGTGTCCCCGACAACAATTGCCCAGAGCTCTTCTCTAGTTTCGGGAGTTATATACTCCGCTCTAATTAGCTGATGTTTGTGCAAGGTGTATTTGTATGTATTAATTGATATTTTCCGCCCCTCGGGCGGGAAGGCCGATATAGGGCAACAATTCTGCCCTCTGCAGCCTATACTGTACAAAGGAACATACAAAGAAACACAGATGTTAACACAGAAAGCACTGAGGAGAGGACGCAGAATCATGCCAATAGTGAGAGAAAAAAACGTTCAAAAGTCAAAAATGAAAGTTAGTATGCCACACTGGCACTGCATGCAATTTTGTGGCAGAATTAAGTTTTAAAAAAAATTTTCCCAAATTTTATAAGGGGGGCCCTTTTTTGAAAATTCCCTAAAATTTTTTTTTTTAAAAAGGGGTTTTGGAATCCCCTCTGTAAAAAAAAAAAAGGGCCATCCTCCCACTTGTTTTTTTTGTTTTTTGGCGGGCCTTTAAAAAACCCCGGGTTCGGGTTTCCCCCCCCCCGGGGGGGTTTTTCCCAAACCTTCCCGTTTTTTTTTTTGTTTTTCCCTTTTTTCTGAAATTTGGTTTTTTATTTTTTTTTGGGGGTTTGGGGGAAAAAAAAAAATTTTTTGGGTTTTTTGGGTTTTGGGGGCCCAATTTAAAAAGGGGTTTTTTAAAAGGGGAAAATTTAAAAATTTTTAAAAATTTTGGGGAAAAGGGGATTGGGAAAAATTTTTCCCCTGGGGGAATTAAAAGGGAAAAAAAAACCAAAAAAAAAGAAAAAAAGGGGGAAAAAACCCCGTGGGGAAAAAATTTAAAAAAAAAAGGGGGCCCAGGAAAAAAAATTTTTTCTTGCAGAAAACTAAAAAAAAAAGGGGGGGGCCCCCGGGAAAAAAAAACCCCCATCAAAAACCCCCCAAAAACCCCGGGGGAAAAAAAAATTTTTTAAGGGCCCGGCCCCCCAAAGGGGCCCCCCAAAGCCCGCGCCCTTGGGGGAACCCCAAAAAAAATTTAAAACGGCCCGGGGGGAAAACCCCCACTCGGGGGGGAACCCCAAACCCAAAAAAGGTTCCCCCCCGGGAGGTAATTTCCCGGGGGCAAAAAACCCAAAAAGACGGGAAACCCAAAGGGACGAACCGGGCCCCGGGACAAATAAAGGGCCCCCGGGGCCGAAAAAACCCCCCCGTGGGGGGGCCCGCAAAAAGGGCCCCCCCCGAAAACCCCCCGGGGGGAAAAAAACCCCCGGCCCCGCAAAACAAACCCGGGGGCGAAAAAAGGGGGGTTTTAAGGGGGGGGGGAAAGCCCACCCCCCCCCCCAAAGGGAGGAACCCAGCCGTTTAAAACCCTTTTTGGGTGGGGGGAAAAGGGGGGGTTTGGAAGGGGGTTCCCCGGGGGGGAAAAAAAGGGGTTCCCCCACGGTGACCCAAGGGCCCCGGGGGGGTTTTTTGGGCGGGGGGGGTATGGAAAGGCCTCTAAAGGACCCCGGGGTTAAAAGGCGGGGAAGCAAAAGGGGGCCCCCCCCGGGGGGGGGCCCGGGGGGCCCCAGCCCGGCCGGGCCCCGGGGGGGTCGGGGGGGAAAAAAGGGGGGGAAAAAAGTTTGGGCGCCGGGGGGGGTTTGAAATCCCCTTTTTTGGGGGGGGGCCCCCGGGGAAAAAAGGGGGAAAGGCCCGGGGGGGAAAAAAAGGTTTTTTGGGGGGGGAGTTTTTAAAGGGGAAACCCTAAACCCAGTAAGCCCTTTTTTAAGGGGGGAAAAAAAGCGGCAAAACCCGGGCCCGGGTCCGGGAAAGGGCCCCTAAACCCCCGGGGGGAAAATTTTTAAAGGGGAAAAAAGGGGGGGGCCCAAAAACGGGGAAAAAAAAAATTTTTAATTCCCCCCGGGGCCCCTTTTTTTTGGGGGGGGAAAAAAAAGGAATTTTGAAAAAGGTTTAAAAAAAGGGGCCCAATTTAAAAATTTTGAAATTTTTAAAAAAAAAGGGTGCCCCAAAGGGGTAAAATTAAATTTCAAAACCTGTTTTTTTAAAAAAAAATTTTGGGGGGAAAAATTTTTAAAAATAAAAAAAAAAATTTTTATTTTCAAAATTTAAGTTTTTTTCCCAACCTTGGGAAAACCCCAAACTGGGGGAAATCAAAAAAAAAATGGGAAAATTTTGAAAAAATTTTAAATGTTTTTTTTTGGGTTTTTTAAAATTTTTTTTTTAAAAGGGGAAAGGGGTAAAATTCCCCAATAATTTTTTTTTAAAAATTTTTTTTTAAAAAAAAGGGGAAAAATTTTAGAAATTTTAAATTTTTAAAAAATTTTTTTTTTTCCCTTTTTTTTGGGTGAAATTAAAAAATTTGAAATTAAAGTTTTTTTATCATTGCGATGAGAATAGATGTTTTAAGAAGATTGATTGAATGGTAAAAACGAAAAAAAGTTTTTTTTGGTTCTTTTCCCGCAAATTAAAATATTGGACTTCAGTATTCCAGTATTTGTACTATGCCAAAAATTGGACAGAATTAGTTTAGAAATGCACATTAGATATTACATTGAACATCAAACGTTTTGCTTTTATTCGAATAAAAGATTTCTCATAATTCCTATAATATAACAATGAAAAAATATAAAAAAAATACTAAGTTTAATGCAACAAAATTAATGGGAATCAGAATGTAATTTTTTATCTTCGATAACAATATCTTTTTGAATTGTAAATATGGATTGAAAAATTAAATCAAAAATAAAGTGATATATCTATGGTTTTTAATTTTTAAAGCATGTATAAGTTTCCTAGTATTTGATACACAATTATATGTCAGAACAATTGGAATAGCAACTAGTAAATGATTCAATGTTACATTTGCTCTGCGTGTGAATTGAAATAAATTTCCATTTTTTGATACCCAAGCCTTGCAAATTAAATCCTAACTTCAAATTGGACATGAACTTGCAAGTATGCCATTTCAATTTAAATGGTCTCAGCTGAGATGACATCAGGATTAAGTGAATTTCTCATTCTCTATATTTTTGAAAGAATTTACTTCAAGATAGAGGTTCATGATTGCCTTTCCTGTTATGATCGTCAAGACATCGGAATATGTACATTTGTTCACATTACCTGCTTCGCTAGAATGGAAAATTTTTCTTCTTAGCCTATTATATTGAACCGCCTTCTGTATCTGTCCAACATCAATTTGTCATGACGTGGTCCAACTTTGCACACAGAGTTTTGAGTCTAGCCGAAATGCATGGTTCATGTTTCATCATTTGTTGTCATTTCGAAAGAGTTCTTCGATGATGAGATCGAATGCTTCTGTTTACTGAAAGATATATCATGATACATGTCTGTTGTAAATGTGATAGATTATCTCGTTAGACCTATAGATAGATGTATGATGATAGATATTGTATGAGATAGCATAGATAGACAGATGAGATACTTGATAGTAGATAGATAGATAGAGTAGATAGATGATAGATAGTGATAGATAGTAGATAGATAGATAGATAGATAGATAGATAGATAGATAGATAGATAGATAGAAGTAGATAGATATGATAGGATGATAGATAGATAGATAGATAGATAGATAGATAGATAGATAGATAGATAGATAGATAGATAATCGTCTTTATTTTCCAGGCGGGATTAAGGCCATTAACATGAAGGCTGATGTGTGTAAAAAAGCTGGGAAATGACAAGGGACTTTCCTCTTGCCTTTATCTCTTCCATTTTCCTGACTATCTCGGTTATTAATTTATACTGACCTAATACTGACCAAATATTCAACATTAATTTTGTTCATTGGTATTTTAGAAATTCCACTTGCTTCGGAATACAGCGCAGTTTTCAAAGCATTTACATTTTTATCTGCCATAATATTAATTGAGTATTTTGATCTCCTTTTTCATAACAAACATTTTCTTGTTAATTTTTGTTAACCTTTCATGTATTTAAAGGCTTCATCGAGATCATGGTAGGCACGAATGTGTTGTAAAAGCATTTTATGAATTACCGTTTTCAATTCTGATTACAACACTTTCATACGTTTATTATTTAGTCTTTAGATTTTGAGTCCGGATTAAGTTCATCTTGACCTACGTTTAATACTTCTGAAAGTCACAATAATATGTGAGTAATTGACATAAGTTCGTCTTTATAGGGAACATTATAGTCACTATTACAATATTTGGCTGAAAACAGTTTAGGCAGAATTTTGTGCGTCGAAGGCATAGGCCTATATTTTATGCCCCTAAAGCAGTTGGGGGGGGGGGGTAATTTTAAACTCCGTTTTGTTCTCTTATGGTAGGCTGTGCACTTTTTAAGAGGTGAAAGTGAAAAGAATACGTACATGCAAGCTAATAACAAATAACGGTGTTAGTTCCATTTATCCCAAAATGTAAGTTTGATGTTCAAAATGAGATATACTTGTGGCACTTTAAAATAAAAGGGGGGGAAAGGAAAATCCGCACAATGCATCAAGACGTATTTTATCAACATTTTTTACCTACCCTAATGAAATTGAACCACACAAAAAAATTATCGCGCATAATATGAAAAGTGGAATTTTTGAGAATTTTGAAATTTTGAAAATTCTTGGGGCACCTCAAAACGTTAAGCCAGATAACAGATATTTTTTTCTGTTCATTATGGAGGTCCTCCACAACTTTCCCCGGGTATTCCATTCCCTTATCTGAAATTTGATATTTTCACTCCACCCTATTGGGTAGGCTCTAAATACAATTTATTTTTATTTTATTTTTCCACGACGTAAGAAACTAGGGTATTTAACCGGGAGGATCATAATGCACGGCCTGGCATATCATGTTTTCTTACTTATTAAATGACATAATGAAACATGATAAAACGGTTGTTATTGTTTTAGTTATTTCTAAAAAAATATGTATATTTTCAATTATAAGTTAATTATTGTAAAATTAATATGAAAAAGCGTTTTTTTGTATGTCGACGTGTACATATGATAGAAAAGAGAGAGGGGGGTTCGCATCACGTTCGTCATCGTCTTTGTTAAAGTTAAGCCATATTGCGCCGCCTGTGATATTGTTCGTTAATGAAATGAGTTTGTTTGAAACGTATGATTTTTCTACGTTGGAATCACTTGGATTGGGGCGCGTCAACCGTTAGGTCATAACACGCCTCTCTAGCCTAGGGTATTGAGAGAGGAGAGCCCCATGCTGGTCAGAACCAGCCACGGCTAAGGGAGGAAGGGGGGTTCTAACGTGCGGTAGTCATCGTCTTTGTCATTGTTTGTGCTGTAAATGTCGTCGTCGTCGGGTGGTCGTCAAGGAAAGGGGAAGCTGTCCCAGACGACAATTGCCAGAGCTCGCCTCTATTTTCGGTGAGTTAAATACTACTCTTTCATACTAGCTGATGTTTGCGAGGTGGACTTTTTCTCCCTGAATCGCCTTGTACGATTAGCAGAGCTGCTCTGAGCCATAAGTTTGTAAAAGCAAATAAAATTATGGAGATGACAGAAGGCTAATATAGCAGAAAAATGATGTATTTGAATAATACACGAAATAATGTTTTTGATAGTTTGTCGCCGTTATCATATGATAGAAGGTACATCACATATGATTGGGAACCAAATAACGGGGATTTAAGTCTCATATCATGCTCACAATTGCGCCGCAGGTAATTTTATTTTAAATACGAATTTTTTTAAATGGTTATTAGTGGTTTTAGGAAAAGTTTCGGTTGATATGCCAAACGGGAAATGATAACAGATTTGTTTTTGTTTGGATTAAGGACGCGTCAACCGTTAGGTCATAATGCACCACTCTAGCCTAAGGGGGGGGGTGGGGGAGAGGAGGAGCTCATGCTGGTCAGAACCAGCCACGGGTAAGGGGCGGAAGGGGTGTTTCTCACGTCGCGGTCGTCATCGTCTTTGTCATCGTTCGTTGTGTCATTTGTCATCGTCGCCGGGGGGTCGTCAAGGGAAGGGGAAAAGGTCCCGACGACGATTGCCAAAGCTCGCCTCTATTTTCGGTGAGTAAAGTACTACCCTTCATACTAGCTGATGTTTGCGAGGTGGAATTTTTCTCTTAAATCGCCTTTTACGATTAGCAGAGCCATGCTCTGGGCTAATTCTACCCCGGGCCCAGACGGGGATTGAGATAAGGGGAGGTTGTCAAGGGAAAAGGGAGGTGTATCCGATATTGATTGCCAGAGGTTGGGGGAGTAGTTTAGGTTTATATGGATTAAGGACGCGGTCAACCGTTAGGTCATAATGCACCACTCTAGCCTAAGGGGAAGGGGAGGAAAGCGGGGGTTCTCACGTCGCGGTCGTCATCGTCTTGTCATCGTTCGTTGTGTCATTGTCATCGTCGCCGGGGGTTTGTCAAGGGAAAGGGGGCAACGTCCCCGCGACGATTGCCAGAGCTCGCTTCTAGTTTCGGGAAGAAAGATACTCCGCTCTTTCTAGCTGATGTTTGCGAGGTGGACTTTTCTCTTGAATCGCTTTTCGAATATGCTGTTGACACATTCAGTGAACGAACATTACGCCGCCTTTACATAACTCTAGTGAGGCCTCAAGTTGAATATGCAACTCAAATTTGGCATCCAAACCATGTCACAAAAATTGCTGTTATAGAGAGAGTGCAACAACGATATTTCAAACACTTGTGCTTCAAGGCTTATAAGGAATACCATAGAGTAAATTATCTAGGTATGTGTTCTGTCAATAATCTAAATACAGGAAATTTATGGACATTGTTCTGCTCTTCAAAGTTGCTAATAACCTGCTTGACACGCCTCTAATTTATTTATTTATTTATTTATTGACAAGACAAGACATGATAATTGATTACATTCATATATCGTATTTAAGCTTATTTAAGACAACCACATAAGTCGGGAAACTTGTTCGTGGCTGCCTTATTGCAGTGTCATTTTGATGTCTTGTATAAAGCTAGACTTAAAAATTAAAGGCTAGGTACTAAAAACTAAAAACTACGATAAAGATATAAATCCAAAAAAAAAAAAAATGTTACACTCTGTTACCTTTCTTTACATTCTTGATGACATAGTTGTATTAACTAATTCATTTATTTAATTTACCTCATTTAATTACTGGCTAAGTTGACAATTCATTTCAATATATTTTTTTTAAATCATTAATAAAAATTAAATTTTAATAATATAATTAATATGGTGTAGTTATACAAAACAAAACAAAACAAATCTCTGTTTATAGATTTCATTAAAATATATTTAATAAATTCACATAAATGAATCTATAAAATAAAATATTAAATGAAATGAAATTTAATACACATAATATGGTTTTTTTATAGGGCACATTCCCTATATTTTGCCTCTCCTTATACAATTACCTGGGATCATATTTTTTAATCATTTATTGGCATTGACTAATGCTTCAATTTTACCTATGGCATATCTAGTATCCATTTTTTTACAAAGTATTTAAATGAGTTTACTGTCTTCCGTTTTCTAATTTTCAATTGGAACAACGTTGTAAATCTTGGGTCCAAGAAACATTGCTTGCTTTTGGGTCAGCGTTTTTGTGGGTCTAGGCACTACAAGGTTACCCTTGGGTTTGGATTCCTAGTAATAGATTTATTGTTATTGTCCTTGCTAAATTTTTTTAAACTGGTTTATAAATTTTTTTGTACATTTGTTAGGAGAAACTTGTACATATAGTTTTCGAACGCTAAGGATCCCACTTTCTTTGTAGACTAACAAAGACGGATGAAGTCTGTGCTTTTTAGTAATTTCTTCAGGATATGTTTTTGCATTTTTATTAGTGTTTCAAGATGTTTGTAATAATATAATAATTGAGTCATTAAACTACCATGTGCCCACCAAGGAACACCCGAATTTATAAACTGTTTTCATCTTCCCTCCCCGCCGCATTGATGGCACAAGTATTCGTGTTTTAAAAAGGTAGCAGGCTACGTACAACAATCTTTTATCATTAAATGGGTCTTATTTAGATTTTCACAATAGTAACATCCATCACTTTCGAAAACAACTAAAAGAAAATTATAATCAACTTCACTAATGTCTATAGTCGCTCGTGCTTTTTACATACAATTCATATTTCCATTTAACACAACTCACCAAAAAATCATTCATCAATATACATACAACGCAAACCCGCATACATACATACATTCATCATCTCACACACACATACATTATTTTTATATAAAATTTTTATAGTCATTTTTATGTAACTAATTTTAAATTGTATTGTTGCGATATATTTGTATTGTCATAGTTGGTAAATTACACTTGTGGGACATTTTGTCCTGAATTGTAATGTGGCCACAAATAAAATAAAATAAAATAAGACACTGTACGTTTGTGAATTAAGAATGCGCAAACGTGGAAGGGTAGATGAGCTTGGCCCATTTTTAGATCTTATTTCTTTTGAGCGTGTAAGGTTTGGCTGTATTTTTACATGTTTTTGTTATGTGTGATTGGTATTGCAGGAACAAGGAATTTTTGTTATTTAACATATTTTGGTATATATTTGATAAGTTATCTAAAATAATGACTTGCTGCAATTGAGGCAACAGCCAGGGCAAGAGTTTGGTCGGTAAGTGGACTAAGACAATGTTTCAAGCCCCCCCCTCCCCCCCCCCACCCCCCCACCAACAAGCTGACCGCCACAAACACTCCGTTCCAAGAACATCCACCTCCCGGGGAACCACTATCATCTGGCTGTGCCATTATGGCCAAAGTATGAATGACCGGTTGGCCAAAGTCTCCCAGATTGGGCCCTCACTATCAACACACCAAGCTGATTCTGAGAATCAAACAGCTACACAGTCAAGCATCGTACATTGGGACCTAACACAGAAAACAAGGCGACGTGAAAAACTAGGGCGCTTTAACCGGTTGGGTCATTTTGCGCCGCCGTGATTTAAAATTTGGTGGATGTTTTTAATGGTGGCAGGGGGGCTCGTGGACTTTAGAACAGGTGGTGCTAATAACAGCAAAGAAAATCACATAGGGTTTGGTGCAGGGAAGGGGGGGTTGTGAGGTTGTCACAAACCCACCCCCTCCAAAATAAAAATTTGAAAAAAATTTAAACTGCAGTAAATTTAAATTAAAAACAATTACCTACAGCGACTGCTGTAGGGTTGAAGACTGACGACTGACGAGTAAAGTTTTTCAAGGGTGCGCGGCTAGCGGGCGAACATACAGAGCCGAGTGGCGAGTCCGATGCACCAGAAGCCTTTTTGCGTTCGTTTTTCCCCGGTTTTTCCCTGTTTTTGCGTGTAAAAGGGCTTAAAAAAATCGTCGAATTGGGGGAGCACTCGCGGGTTTCTACATAGTTTGGTTTTCAAAACCATCACCCCCAAAAACTACGGGGATGAAAAAGTTGACCATCAGACGGCCGCGGAATTTTTTGAATATTTAATTTTTAAAATCCCCTACAATGAATTATAAAAAATTCAGTTTAATGGAGATGGACGATTTATGGTGGTGGTGCTACAGCACCAAGGCACAATAGCCGACCCCGCCACTGAGGTGGTTTGATGATCAGAGTTTTTAAAAAAATTTAAATAGCTAAACCAAAAAAAAATTAAAGAAATTGTATGAAAATATGAAGAGTTTTAACAAGATTTTTATTAAAATAAATAATGCGATGATGTCTAACAGAAAATATAGTAGAATTCTAAAAGTTTGACCTTTTTTTTTTAATTTTTATTATTATTCGCCACTCTAGCTTAGGGGCCCATACCCTGTGACCTGTATCTCATGAAACATGAGAAACGGGGGCCCCTTTTAAAACGGGAAGGTCATATGGGGCCCACCTTTTAAGAAAATAAATTTAGTTTTTTGTTTAATTTTTATTTTTTTTTTTAGATTAATAACATGAAGAGAATTATGCTCAAAAGAAAAAAGTGTATGGATTAAGTCCCAAAAAAAAATATAAGGGCGGTAAACCGCTTGGTCGTAACACGCACTGTAGCCGGGGGATGTGAGGAGAAAAGTCCAGCGGGCCCCGAAGTGATAAAAATAGTTTTGGTTGTTTGGTTTAAAGGGCGCATAAAAACCGTTAGATCATAACTCTTGGGGCCACTCTAGCGTAGTGGATAGGGAAAGGGGTTTTATCCCAGTCGGTCAGACCCAGCCAAGGGTAGATAAGAAAAGGGGAGGTGGTTTTTAAACTCGTCTTTGTCATTGTCTTTTTACGACCTGTTGTCAGGTCGCCCTCGACTTGGGGAGGATTAAAGGGAAGGGAAATTTTCCCCTGGCCGATTGCAGAGCCCGCCCCCAGTTTCGGGGAGTAATAAACTCCACATAACCATAGTGTTCGCGATATAGGCTTACTGTACGCAGTTTCCTCGCCTTGTAGATTTCAGAGTCAGGCTCGTGGCAGATTCTAGCCCGGGCCCAGACGGGGAGGCTCAAATTTATTTGAAAAAAGGGGGCCTTCAACTGTTGGCATAATGGCCACTCTTCCCTAGGGGTTTAAGGGAGGGGGGGCCCCATGCGGAAAGAATTAGCCAGGGTGGGGAGGGGGGGTGTCAAGGGAAAGAGTAAAGCTCCCCGACGACGCCGTCAGAGCTCGCCTATAGTTTGATGTGTAATACCCCTTGCAAACAGATGGTCTTTCTCTTTTTTGGCTTAAAATAAGCAGAGCCATGCCCAGGGCTGAATATATTTACCTGGGCCCGATGGGGGTTTTAAATTTTTTGTATAGTTCGAGTTTAAGTTTTTCCCAAAATAAAAAAAAGTGGGCCCAAAAAAATAAAGAAAAAGTTGAGAAACTAGGAGCTAAACCGGTTAGTCATTTTGCGCCGCCTGAGTTTTTGTTGAAATAAATTGAATTTGCTGTGTTTTTATTTTTATATTGATTTTTATTATATTGTTTGTTTTTTTTTGTATTTTGATATTTAATAAGGACGCGTCAACCGTTAGTCATAATGCCCCACTTAACCTAGGGGGATTGGGAAAAAAGGATATGCTGTTCAGAACCACCCCCAAGGAACGGGAGGAAAGGGGGTTCTCAGTGGGTTTTCGTCTTTGTCTTTGTCATGTTCGTGGTGTTTTTGTCGTCATCTAGTCGAGGGGTCATCAAGGGAAGGGGGAGACCGGAGGAGATCATCACTAATTCTTTTTTTTAAAAAGGGTTCTAAAATTTCCAAACTTTTTAAATTTTGGTGAACTTGCAAAAATTTGTCTTATTGCTACGGCAGGCTGCATGGTGTGTTTCTAGTATAAAGTTTTAATTGGAAAATTTTCGTGAAAATTCTTTAAAAAATAATAAAATGTAACCCCGATTCAGCCAAAGTTGTTATTCGCACCAAAATTTACAAATGATGGCTATCGCTTACGTGGGAAAAAGACAAAACTTTGAGGATACGTTAACAAAGCATCTCTGAGTTGCAGGTTCCATACTATGCCCCTCCCCGCTTACTAAGCGTTTTTTTGAAATAATTTCACCATTTACAAGAAAGAGTAAGCCCGCCAAGTTGTTACTTTAAAATATTTTGGTCGATTGTATGTGCTCACGTGGGGTTTAAACGATTTTCCCGGGAAACTATAGTAATATTGGAAATTTTTTAAGAAGTGGGTATCAAAAATTGATTTTATAGCATTAAACCCCAACAAAACAAGTGACAAGATGAGACGTGAGGAACTAGGGCGCTTCAACCCGGTTAGTCATATTGCAAAGCCTGGATAAGAAAGTTGATAGATAGTTAAAGGGTGTTTTTATGAAAAAATTGTTTTTCTTAGTGTAAAAACAAAAAGAAGTGATGATAGTTTTTTTCCCCCAAAACAAAATTATTTTTGTGAAAGGGAAAAAAATAAATTAAAGAAAAGTGAATGTGTGAATTAAATTTTTTTAAATAGATTCTTTGGGTGAGAAATTTAGAAATTTGTCACCGTTATCATAATGTTAGAAGTTCTTATGATTGGGGGTTTTTTTTTATTTGGATTAAGGACGCTCAACCGTTAGGGTTTAAGCACCCCTCTAGCCTAATGGAATGGGGGGTGGGCCTATGCGTGAGAACCGGCCCCGGGCAAGGGGAGGGAAAAAAGGGGTTCTCACGTCACGGTCGTCATGTCTTTGTATGTTCGTTTTGTGCACGTATAGTCTTCGGGGGGGTCGTCAGGGGGCGATTGTCATTGAATTTTTTTAAGGGGGGGGGGGGTCTTTACTTCGTCCTTTGATTGAGATAAATTTTTATTGTTTAAGTTGTAAAAATCCTTCTTAAACAAGTTTAGGATAAAGGCTCGCACACAAAAGTCTTATCCAATAATAAACTTTTTGCCAGGTAAAAGGTCATTTTTTTATTAGTATTACCAAAAATGACCTGCTCATAGCAGGGACCAGACGTCTTTTCCTGACCCTTGACTACTATACAATACCAGTTACCTTTGCACTGACTCAGCCTTCAACTTGGGTAAAACGCTAGCATATTATACAGTACACGGCAAAACATGTTGAGTTTTAGCAGTGGGGATCGTGCTATTTTGCGCTGGTGTGTCACCCCACCATAAAACGTCCATTCCCCCTTAAATGATTTTTTTATTTTTCAATGGTAGGTATTTTAAAAAATTTAAATATTTAAAAGTATCCGGGCCCTGCTTAGGTTTAAAATTTTTTTTATCCGGAGTACTGGTGGGATGGTTTTGAACCAAACATATGTGAAACCTGCGAGTGTCCCCACCAATTCGAAACGATTTTTTTGCCCTTTTAGCACGCAACGACAGGGAACAAACGGGTAAAACGAAACGCAAACCGGTCTTCGGTGCTATTGGACTCGCGCACCGGGCTCTGTTGGTTCGCCCCCTAGCCCCGCACCTTGCAATCACTTCACCCGTCATGTAGTTTCAACCTACAAACGTCCGTAGGTAAAGTTGTTTAATTTAAATTGATGCAGTTTAATTTATTTTAATTATTATTTGTGTGGGGGAGGTGGGTATTGTGAAAAACCTCCCCACACCCTCCTTTCCCCGTCACCATAACCCATATGCATGATTTACGTTTTCTGTATATTAGCACCACCTGTTTAAGTCCACGGCCGCCCCCCTGGTTTTATGGATCAGACATAAACAAGGTCAGGTGATAAAGGTTTGGGTTTTATTGGGGTGTGGAATTGAGGAAAGAGATAGTCATGGGTGAATAGTCATAGAAGGGTGGGGGGGCAGGCTATGAAATAAATTATTTTTGTTGTGATTGGGGGCAACAAGGTTGGTTCCCCACAGCCCGACGAAGTGGAAACTAGGAGCTTTAAACCAGTGGTATATTTTCGCCACCTCTTTTATTAATGATTATAAAAAAGAAATTTGTTGTGTTTTTTTTTTGTTTGATTTATTTATTTATTTTGATTAAGGACGCGTAACCGTTAGCATAATGACCACTCAAACCTAGGGGGGGGGGGAGGCGCCCTGCTGGGCAGAACATCACGGGGAAGGGGAGGAAAGGGGGGGGTTCTCACGTCGGGTCGTCATTGTCTTTGTATCGTTCGGGGTCATTTTAGTTCGTCGTCGATGGGTCGTCAAGGGAAGGGGGGCAAGGTCCTCGACGACGATTGCCAGAGCTCGCCTTTTTTCGGGGTGGGAAATTAAAAGTTTCTTATTGTTGTATCAACGGACCCCCATTTTTTAAACGAATGCAGGTATTATTAAAAAGACGAGAGGATCTTTTGCCCCTGTGATATCGTTGGACGGATTAATACATATTTTAATTTGAGGCTTATTTTATTTTTAATGCTCCTAAGGCACTTATAAAAAAGTAAACAAGACAATAAAGATGACAGTGATAAAAATTGAAAATTTATATTTGAATCGAGAAAAGAAACATTTTTGTAAATCGAATAAATCTGTAACTGTTTAATCTAGTCTTTTGCATAAATTTATTTTGGATTTATTAGGTTTACCTTAGATTTGTTTCGTTTAAGGCTATTTCCACCGCGTTTTCTATTTTCCAAAATATGCTACTAAGTTAAAATATAGTGAATGGCTTTGAAACATGGCTATTTTAGAAAATCAAAAATATTTTTTCGAAATTTTTCTGATCCGGTACACGGCCAATATAGCCACCTCAAAATAATTTCAAACTTCAATTCGCCAGGGCACACCATTCAACGTACGGTGTTGTGCTTTTGTGACATTTAATTTTTAACTGTTTTTCTATGGACTGACTGAGAGAAAACAGATTAATTTTAACAATTGTTTTTCCAACGAATTTTTTCGTTGGCGGTATTTTTTACCGATTTGTACCGCCAAACGAAAAAATTCGCAGGAAAGACAATTGTTAAAAATCAATCTGTTTTCTCTCAGTCAGTCCAAAGAAAAACAGTTGAAAATTAATGTCACAAAAGCACAACACCCTACGTTGAATGGTGTGCCCTGGCGAATTGAAGTTTGAAATTATTTTGAGGTGGCTATATTGGCCGTGTACCGGATCAGAAAAATTTGGAAAACATATTTTGATTTTTAAAATAGCCATGTTTCAAAGCCATTCACTATATTTGACTTAGTAGCATACTTTGGAAAATAGAAAAACGCGGTGGAATAGCCTTAAGGCGCGTCAACAGTTAGGTCATAAGGTGTAACTTTAGCCTAGGGGATAAGGGAAGGAAAACCCAATGCTATTCCGAACCAGCCACGGGTAGGGGAAAAAAGAGGGGGATCGTTTTTATTTTATTTCAACTCAATCTTTTTGGCAGTTTGGCCGTACGGGACTGGACAAACAAACAACCAAACCAAGTTAAACACGACGAAAGCCCGTTCGACTTGCGTTGTAGACGATGTTCGATGCGCTTTCTCGTCTCATAAATTGAGTTTTCGGTGTGTTTAATGAGTGAAATTGTTAGCTTAGTGTATAAAATAAATAAACTACAGATAATACATTAGTCACAGCAAAAGTTTTGGTTTATTTGGATTAAAGATGCGTCAACCGTTAGGTCATAATGCACCACTCTAGCCTAAGGGGGGTGGGAAGGAGAGGCTCATGCTGGTCAGAACCGGCCAGGGGTACGGGGAGGCGGGGGGGGTTTCTCACGTCACGGTCGTCATTGTCTTTGTCATCGTTCGTTGTGTCACTGTCATCGTCGCCGGGAAGTCGTCAAGGGAAGGGGGCAAGGTCCCCGACGACGATTGCTAGAGCTCGCCTCTAGGTTCGGGGAGTAATATACTCCCCGCTTACTAGCTGATGTTTGCGAGGAGGACTTTTTCTCTTGAATCGCCTTTTACGATTAGCCAGAGCCATGCTCTGGGTTAAATTCTACTTTGGGCCCAGACGGGGGTTGAAATATATTTTGTGAGTAAAAAAAAACGATTTAAATGTCAATAACATTAAGTTATTTCAAATTTTCCTTTGAGACCTTCCCAGGGTGCAATGCATGCCCCTTTTCAGGTGTCTTGCTATAGGTATATTAGAGTAAGGATTGTGAAGAAACGTCCGAGGGCTGTTAAAGAAGAGTCAGGCCATTGAATTTGAATTAATGATAGAGGATTTTATATAATTTTATTTGGATTTGGAGCGCGTCAACCGTTAGGTCGTAATGCGTCACTGTAGCCTATATGGATGTGGAGTGGAAAGTCCTATCCTGGTCAAATCAACCATTGCCAGAGATCGCTTCTTGTTTTGGAAGAAATATACTCCCCTCTTACCAGCTGATAGCTAGGTAGTCTTATCTCTTAAATCGGCTTTTACGACTAGCAAAGCCATGCTCTCGGCCATTTTTACCCCGGGCCCAGACGGGAGGCTGGTTTGATACAAGGGCTCGTCAACTAATAGGTCGTCATGCGGTAGTCTGGCCTAGGGAACAAAGGGAGGGGGGGGGGGGAAATTCCATGATTGTCATGGGGTTATTACGTTGTCATCATCATCGTCAATGTCAACGTTCGTGATGTCATGGCCGTCATCGTCGTCTTTTAATATAATTTTTACTTTATTTGGAATACGGGCGCGTCAACCGTGAGGTCATATTGCGCCACTCTGGGCAAAAGGGGATGTAGGAAGTAAAGTTATATGTAGGTCAGAAACAGCTTAGGGTAGGGCGAAGTAAAAGGGTTCTAACATCGTGGTGGTTTGAATTTATTAAGTTTAAGGGTGCGTCAACCGTTAGGTTATAATGCACCACTCAAGCCAAGGGGTTGCAGGAAGGAAAGGGCATGCCGGTCATAAACAGCTACGGGAAAAGGTAATAGGTAATATGCTCCCCTCTTACTAGATGATGTTTGCAAGGTAGACTATTTCTTTTGAATCGCCTTTTACGATTGATAGAGCAAAGCTCTGGGCCAAATTTTATTCCGGGCCCAGACGGGAACTTCGAAAGAAGACAACAACGACGACGTGAGAAACTAGGGCGCTTCAACCGGTTAGGTCATATTGCGCCGCCTGTGATATTGAAAGTTGATGAGATGTGTTAATGGTGTGTTTGATGATTAGATTGTTTTCTAAGTGTATGAATAACAAAAATAAATGAACCTGATTTTTAAAAAAAATTGCCTGCGGTGCTAGCCCCCCCAATCAAAAAGCACAGGGGGTGCTTGCCCAACGAAAGTACAAATTGTAAATTTTGCCCCCTACCCCCTGCCAAAAATTCCTGCTGGCGCCCTGATGGTGGCATTACCCAAACGACGTGACAAACAAAAGGGCGCTTCAAACCGGTTAGGTCATATATTGCACCGTCTGTGATATTGTAAATTAGTTAATTGTGTGTATTAATTGTGTTTATTGTTTAATATGTTTATGAAAATACAGTAATACAGTGATGATATATTTGGATCAAGGACGCGGCAACCGAAGTGGAGGAGGATATGTCCTGACACGATTGTCAGAGAGTTCCTTAGTTGCGGGAGTGATAAAACTCCCTGACATTACCAGCTAATGTTCGCGATATAGGCCTGTACTGTACAGCAGCTTTCCTCGCCTTGTAGGATTGTCAGAGTCATGCTCGTGGCTGATTCTAACCCGGGCCCAGACGAGGAGGCTCAAAGTTTATTGAAATAAGGGCGCGTCAATTTGTTAGGTCATGATGTGCCTCTCTAACCTAGGGGTTAAGGGAGGTGGGGGCCCGTGCCGGTAAGAACCAGCCTCGGGTATGGGGACTTGTCACGTAAAGTGGAAAAAGCTGCCTGATGACGAGCGCCAGAGCTCGTCTATAGTTTTGGGGTGCAATGTTTCCTTACAAACGGACTGGTCTGTCCTTTTTCTTCGGCTTCAGGATTAGCAGAGACATGCTCAGGGATGAATTATACCTACCTGGGCCCAGATGGGGGATTAATATTTGTGTAGTTCGAGCTCAAGTGTTGACGAAAACGTCCGACGACGACGACGTGGAAACAAGGGCGCTTCAAACATTTAGGTCATATTGCGCCGCCTGTGTTTATGACAATTTACTAGATGAGTTAATGGTGTGTTTGATATTACCCACACAGCATTTGATATTTGTTCAATGTGTTGACAATATTTTCATCTAACATTTGGAATATCCGGTCAATATCCGATATCCTTAAATTACAACTAGCAAACGTTGTTTAGCTATCCGAACGTCCCGGAATTTGACAAGAAATGATTGTCATACAACGTTCCACTTAAATATTAACAATCAACATTGTTTATACTGCCTATAGATATTGACTTAAACAATCAATGGGCACACAAAAATATTGATGCAATATTTTAACAATATTTTCTTGGATATTGGATGTGGACAAAAAGGGGGCGGGGCGTTGGACAGCGCCGAATGGAATAACACCAAATCGATCGGGTTAGAGCTAAATAGATTAGCAGGAACTTTACAAGTACACTAGATACGATCGATTCAGCGTTGTTCCTTCGGCGCTATCCAGGACGCTCCGAAAAAAAAAGGAAATTTTAATTTCAATAAATTGTAGGCTACAAAAATTGTAAAAAATTATTATTTTATTTATTTAAAACTGTATAGCATTACACAGCAGAAGCACACACCCACACCCAGATTTAAAACTTGAAAAATTCAAATTTTTCAATCTCTAAACAAGAATAGTAAAGGTACAATACATAGATTTTACAAAGTGATTACACGATGGTCAGGCAAATAGTGTCAGGAAGGGTATAGGATTTTGAGCAAACTCTGTACTCTTTCCTCATCCTGTGTGTGTGTATCG
Source organism: Sweltsa coloradensis (assembly GCA_024449915.1). NCBI lineage: Eukaryota > Metazoa > Arthropoda > Insecta > Plecoptera > Chloroperlidae > Sweltsa > Sweltsa coloradensis. The sequence goes on along the minus strand of JAMZAV010007733.1, from coordinate 33,738 downwards.
AATCAAAGCGTTGACAGTAAGTGAATGTGGTGTCCTTTACATGAAAAAATATTTTAGTTTTATCCCCCCTCCCCCCATACATCTCGTTTCTCATCGAAACACATTGTCTGTGAGATGTAATGTAAATTCCGACCTCTAATGGTCATAAATTACTGTTTGCTGGGGGTGCCAAATAATGGAAACGCGGGAGTTGTTGATTTTCCAGACTGTTTGATTGGATATGGTGGGGTTCACTTTTGGGGAATAGCTGATTATCCGCGAGGTTATTATTTAGTGTAATGGTGGTGTGAGGGGGGGCAAACTTTTCACATCTAATTTATGTAGGTTAGTTGAAATACTTACTTTGATTAAATTTTGATTGTTTTTTGCTATAGCAACAATGGCGTTTAGAAATTAGAGCGTTCGGCCTATGCGTCGCAAAAATGTGTAAACGGTGAAAACTATAGGCCTACGTTACTTTTAGATACAATCGGTTCAATATTTTCTGTTTTGCGGTTATTATCAATTTTAGCAAGCTGAGAATTTAGGCCTACTAGTTTTGTTAATTTCTAAATTTCCTGTCTAGATTCCTGTTTAAATTCTTTGAGGGACTGAAAAATTGGTTTCACCATACTATAAGTCTCACTCCCCATTCCAAAACTTGTCTATGTTTGCTGAAATGTTGTGAACAGGAAAATGTTGAACTCAGAAATACAATTACAAATATATCAGACTTGGGTATTGTCCTACAAGGAATCCAAATCAAATTAGACTACAATTAGCTAGGTATAGGTCCAGTCTTGCAAAAAATGTGAAATATCAATATTAACACAATTTTTAAAAGCAATTTAATGAAATACAAATATGCCTAGAAAAAACAATTTAAAAAAAAACAAATAGAAGGCCTTAGGCCTAAAACATTGGGAAGTTGGTGGTTAAAACTGGCACTGTATACTTAGGCAAATAAGCAAAAAGCTTTCAATGTTCACTGCCTTTAGGCTCCTAAACAGTCAAATTTACACAGTCAGATTTAGTTTTTACTTCACTCGCCGAGTATTATTTATTAGTGTAGGAATGTGGTGATACGTTACAATATTATCGTAGCGATGCGCAGACGCAGATAGGCTCCTCAGTAGGATAGTTTCGGACGCAGAGAGGTGGGCGGAATGCCCAAGCACCCCAGTTGAGTGTAGTGTAGGCCTAGGTAGAGCTGCTGATCATCCTCTCGATACTGGCCTTTGTTGGGTAGGGCTGGGTAGGTACTTGCTGTAGGCCTCTGCCAGCACTTGCAGGGCTAGAAGTGTTTGTATAACTTGGTAAGCTGCCGGTGCTGCCATTGCTGCAAGACGAGTCCGCGATGAGGGAACCATCGAAATTCACTATGCTGTCTCCGCCAAGTTTATTGGATCTATGAAATAGAAGATGACTAATGGTAGACTCACTGGGAATAAATGGAAATTTTAACATCAAAGATGGCTGGGATCAGCTATGCAAGAATTACCAAAATGATGATCGTACGATTAGCCCAAGTTAGTATACCTACAGCTGACCGTACGAATATAGGCCTAGACCACACAGCCAAGTACTAGAGAAAATGAAAATAACTTAAGTCCATAAAATTATATTTTTTCTCGCTTTTGCATGCATTTAATTTTCACTATACCACTGCAGATTGAACATTGAACAGAACATTGTAAGAACATAGCCTATTTTAGTTATTTAAATTTTTAGTATTTTTTTATTTAAAAACTTTTCATTTAAACTCCTTTCAATACTTGCATGTTGTATTGACAGATAATCCAAAAATGTTTAATAATTGTACAAACTTTTAGCCATTTAACTTTTTACCAATACACTGTTTCCTAATGTAATTCTGTTACCAAAAATCAATTTTTTAAAATATCTATTTTTGTATTCTTAATTGACAACAAAAGTAGTTTTGTTAAAATAAGGATGAGTTTAATTAACAATAGTTTTAAAATACTTTTACTCAACATTTTATTGGTAACGGAATACGATAACGGAATTACTAAACACTATTGCTTTGAAAACAGTGTTTAATGTTGATAAAGTAGACTCCCTTGTTTAGTAATCACCCTTTTTTTCATTAAACTATCATTGAGGGTTAGATTTAACCATTGCAAGCATCAATAGAATTTATCATTCGCTGGGGTAATTCCGTTACCAAGGTTTGTAATTGCGTTGCCGAAAATAAATATCTAAAAACAGTTTAAAATATCAACCAAAATGCCAAACATTCTTGAAGATTTTCAATAATTTGCATTAAACCATCATTAAGAGTTAGATTAACCCACATGCAATGGGATGTACATGGTAATGGTATGGTGCTGTATGGTGCTGTGATGAAGAAAGGCATAGCCCTGAGTGCATTGTCTGTGGCTGTGGTGAAAAGTTCAGTTGGTCAAATCAAGCATGGTTCCTACAAAATTGAAACAGTGAAACGGTATTTTTAGTTTTTACTAAAAATAGTCAACAAATTGACATCACATTGCTGAACTTTTTAATATTTTGCTAAACCAGACCTGCTAAATTACTATACTTGGCTGAAGGGGTGCCGCTAAATATTGGATGAGCGTAGCGAAGACTTCAATTTCACTGACCCCCCAAAAAATTTAGCTCGGGTGTTTTTTTTTTGTTTTTTTTCTTCGTTTGTTCGCACGATTCCGGGCAAACGGCATAAAGCGATCTTGATGAAAATTGAAGGGGACCATCGAAATCTCTGAACTAAGACGTGCCACGTTTTTGGGTAGGCCTACAATCGAAGAAATATTTCTCATGAATATCGTACTTGTGTGTGGTGGTGGTGCTACGCAAACAAAAAACTTAGGCCTACAAAAAAAGCTCATCCATCAACGCGGCGGGGACTATAGCGTTTTCCTAGTTAAATATAGCATTGGGGTGCCTTGAGTTGAAAAAAGGTTGGGAACCACTGGTAGGCCCCTATAGAGATAAGGCTTTTCCTCAAATAGGCTAGACCCTAGCACTTTTAAACACTTTTATTAGCCTATCTCGACGTAGAATTACGTTCGCGACGAGGCCGAATGCAGTGAAATCGTTTGAAGAAAAACATTGACCTAAATAGATTTTTTTTTAAGCCAGCGATTTAGCCGCGGTCGTTTAACCAGTTCTTACTCGAACACTGAAGTAAAGCAACCTTCGGGCGTGGTCAGGGAGAGAGTGGGTGACCGCTCTGCCCTGAAACACACGTATACCGCTGGCTAGAGCAGACTAGGGTTCAAAAGCTTTTGTGTGACAGCTTCGTTCTCCTCGACGTCTGCTCGGCAGTCCGGGTTAGTGGAGGAACCTATATGACTGTCAAGGTTACACGTCTTTTCGGATGGCACGTAAAGCCGTTGGTCCCCTTGGTACTTTTCGAAATGAGTAGGCTATGTGCCGGTACCGGGTTTCCCTCCTCCCTTATCTAATAAGTTTGCACTAGTGGATTACATTATTCGTCGCAAATGGAGACTAAATAATTATTTAAATGTGTGCCGGTAATTTGCTGGGGTAATTCTAGAGTTTAAAGTGTTGAAACTTTCAAAATGAAACTTTCAAGGGTACATTGAAATATTTCAAGAAATTATGAAACATTCGTATTTAAGGCATTTCTGCATTTACTAGATTGATTTTATAAACTTTTAGAGAGTTCTATAGTGTTTATGTGTTGTTTATGTTGGTAGTATCAACCTTCTGCACACTTTGCATCAGTGTCAAAACTGCTTCCTACCACTTGTTACCTGTTCCTACAATGGTAAAGAAGTTTATATTCATGGTCACAAATATTTTACCCAGAGTGGGAACAAAATAATTTGTCAACTATTGTAGGCCTAACTGGGCAACTATGTAGGCCTACCAACAATGCTAGGCCTACTAGAATGATTGCTCACATCAAAAAGGTGTGAAAAGTGCCCCAAACAACTTTTTATTTTATCTTGATGATAACTGATACGGTTATTAGTTATTTGTTATTTTCTCAGCCTACAGGATAGAAGTTAATGGCATATTTTTGTTTTATTTCATCAAATTGCAAACCTCAAACTTGTGCGTACATTGTTATAGGTCCAACAAGCTAATGGCTGTGTCAAATTTTTTTAAATAATTGCTATTAGACAGAATGATTTGTTTGCTAAATATTATTCCTCTCAAGTTTTGTCCAAATTATTTAATGAATTTAGAATAAGAGTTGGAGCGTGCCAAGTGTTGCGCCGTTCAACAGACGTAAAATTGGGAAATGAGAATCTTTCCCAACTCTCGTCTCTTGTCACGTGACCTATCGATCGTTTTAAGCTCCTCCTTATCACCAGTCGTCAATTACCAAATCAGTTTCCGTTTAGTATTAATTTATATATATCTCTCTCTGTGGTAGGCCTACTGGTAGGTCGACAAGAACTTTTTCAAAGTTCAGCACCAATAATAATTATGGGGTAATATTTCAGAGATGCAAATTTTTTGCCAATCTTATAAAAACCTTTCTTATAAGAAAACGCTGATTATTAAAAATGGAGTTTGTATTCCTGAAGATTTCCTTGGAAATTAGGCTAAATATTTCACAAAATTTCAATATTTTTTTAAACTTTTATGAAACTGTCAAAAATGTAAATTTCATGAAATTTTCAAACACTAGGTAATTCTATATAAATATAAATCATTGGACTTTTTCACTGTTAGTTAACAAAATATTTATTTTAATGTGATATTTCGATTTCTTTACAGAAATCTTTATCAAACAAATTAACAATTAAAAAACCACAACATACAGGACAAAAAAACATTTCACAAAATATTATAAATATGGCTGTGCATTAATACCAAATTATTAACAAAAAAAGTTTATTATGAATAAAAATAAAAAACCAAAAAACAGAACATTAAATTGACAAGTTGGACAGTATTGATGTATGAAATAAAGCTATTGATCTAGTGATGAAATTGATGGACAGAAACTTTTCCAAATGGCTGGATAATTAACACAGGCACACTGATTGTATTGGCCACACATGAAATCAACAGCTTCCTTAATTTTCCGTGTTGTGACATAGACTCATGTGCAAGGATTGAAGCGTCTTCCCAATTAATATGATGATGCTTTTCATCAACATGTTCTGCGAGTTTTGAAGTATCAATCTATGTTGTTTCACATTGTTCTTGTGTTCTTTTATCTTACCATCAAAGGTCTCTTGGTTTCACCAATGTATCTAGCATCACATTCGCAAGGTATAGAATAAATAACACCCTTAGATGACTGAACCTCATCCCTAGGTTTAGTCTTGGTGAGAATGCTGCGCAACGTATTAGACGAACTAAAAACAACTCTTATGCCATACGGAGCTAAAATGCGTTTGATCTTTTCTGAAAGATTCGGATAGTATCCAATGCAGACCGTTTTATAAATCCTAGGTTTAACCACCTCAATATCTTTACTCATGTCAGGTTTGATGATATCTTGTGGAAAAATAGTCTTTTTTAACCAGTCATTTGAGTATAATATAATATTATAATATATATATATAATATATATAATATAATGTTTGGTTTTCTCGTGCACAACTGATCTGTTAAACTCCCACAAGCCTAAAAAATTGAACTGGAAAAAAATATTTGGTGCTATGAAGAATAACGGATACTCAAAATGACTGGTTAAAAAAGACTATTTTTCCACAAGATATCATCAAACCTGACATGAGTAAAGATATTGAGGTGGTTAAACCTAGGATTTATTAAAACGGTCTGCATTGGATACTATCCGAATCTTTCAGAAAAGATTCAAACGCATTTTAGCTCCGTATGGCATAAGAGTTGTTTTTAGTTCGTCTAATACGTTGCGCAGCATTCTCACCAAGACTAAAACCTAGGGATGAGGTTCAGTCATCTAGGGTGTTATTTATTCTATACCTTGCGAATGTGATGCTAGATACATTGGGTGAACCAAGAGACCTTTGATGGTAAGAATAAAAGAACACAAGAACAATGTGAAACAACATAAGATTGATACTTCAAAACTCGCAGAACATGTTTATGAAAATCATCATCATATTAATTGGGAAGACGCTTCAATCCTTGCACATGAGTCTAATGTCACAACACGGAAAAATTAAGGAAGCTGGTTTGATTTCATGTGTGGCCAATACAATCAGTGTGCCTAGTGTTAATTATCCAGCCATTTGGAAAAGTTTCTGTCCATCAATTTCATCACTAGATCAATAGCTTTATTTCATACATCAAAACTGTCCAACTTGTCAATTTAATGTTCTGTTTTTTGGTTTTTATTTTTATTCATAATAAACTTTTTTGTTAATAATTTGGTATTAATGCACAGCCATATTTATAATATTTTGTGAAATGTTTTTTGTCCTGTCTGTTGTGGTTTTTTAATTGTTAATTTTGGTTGATAAAGATTTCTGTAAAGAAATCGAAATATCACATTAAAATAAATATTTTGTTAACTAACAGTTGAAAAAGTCCAATGATTTATATTTATAACGTTACTACCTGTTATATAGTTTCATTTTTTATAACTAGGTAATTCTGTTACCAGGGGTCGTAATTACGTTACCGAATATAAATAGGGTTTAAATATAGTAATTTAGGCCTAATTATTTGCAATGAAGGTATGTTATTTATGTTTAGTACTATGCTTCTGGATGTTGTAGAAGCTGCAAAATAGATTTTATTCCACCATTCACAGGTTTTCAACAATACTTTCAGCGTAATTCCGTTACCAGTACCAGTCAAAAACCTGACTGAAAACTCATTTAAAATAAAATAAACTTGTGCTAAATTTAGTTTAATTAAAGTCTTTAAAGTCAGTTTATAAAACAGTTATGTACAAGGTTAGGCCTACTTAATTTGAAATATTTTCTTTTGAATGTGTTGTTGGCTCTCTGAAATGTAATTCCGTTACCGTGGAATTGCCACCTACACTTTGTTTAATATTTTTACCTTGAGATGGGCTAGTGTCTTAAACAAACACTTGGGGCCTACACCAAAATGCCTATATTTTCATTTTAGGCCCAGCCTGAAGCCAAACTAATAAATACGTAGAACTACGCGAGGCAACAAACAATTTTACACGTACCGGCATATTAATTGTCCAGCCCACTCGAGTCGCAGCCGTTCTCTAGTCAGGTTAGATCTTGGCCGCCCGACCGAGGATTTCACCTAACTCGTCGTAGAAGGCGCAAGTTGTCCTTCGATGTCCGCTCATGCTGTTGGAGTCCTTCACCGTTTTCGAAGGCTGCGTACAGATGTTTCCACTTAATCCCAAGTTGCTCTAGTGTCCGCGCGAAACCCTGCATCCTTCATGTGGGGCATTACAGACTTGTAAATATCTGCATTGCGATATCTGAAAGAAAATTGTAACATCATGAACTTCCACTCAAGAAAATGGCAAAATGAATGCTCCTGGCCTAGGCTAGTAGGCCTAGGTAGGCCTTGAATAGCTTTACACGATCTAGGGGCCTAGGCCTGCTTGGCCTAGAGGCTATATTAAATTGCAATCAATTGCAATGGCAAGGGGCTCTTATCCTTGGCACACAGTACAGTAGGCTGAATGTTAAGCTAGGCCTAGCCCTAGGCCTAGAGTACGACCTAGCTTAGGCCTAGGCTAGGCCAAATGAACTGGGTCGTAGGCCCAGTTAATGGAAGATTTTCTTTTCATATGCCAAGGCCTAGCCTAATTTTGAACTAGGCCTAGCCTAGCCTAGGCTTCTACTTGGAATAAAATAGGTAACTTAACCTCAAACTTACCTCCTTCCATCCAGCATTTGCACGATGCTCTTTTCTTTGATTAAACCGATAAAAATTCAGTTTCTCTCTGTCCCCACGTTGACATGATCTTTCAGTTGCACAATATCACCAAAGTTCGACATGTTTATCAATAAATTCTTTTAATACGTCCGAAAACAACAGAGCGTGAGCACTTTGGCGAGTTGTGTTTGTGTTGTGACTAGTGACAGAACAGAAAATTACGATTAACGATTAGGTCGAATCGATAGGTCGAAGTTAAATCTAAGTTTTATATCGCCATGGTTCGCACATGCGCGTAATTTGAATGCTTATAATTCATGTTGAGAATATTCTGACTGTTGGATTGACTGACATTACTATGAAATGGTGAAACTTTTAAATAATAGATATGAAAATAGAATAGTTAAGTCTTTTTGATGGTATTAAAATCCTTCTGCTGCTAAAGTTACCAAGCTTGGCCAAGTTTAAGACAAAACCACACGCACACAACCCGTCTTCCTCTCTTGATGACTGCTAGTCGAATGAGAGAACAGACAGGATGCGACAGGTCCAACTGCCACTTTTGACCGTTGAGATTTGATACAGAAGAATAATCTATAGATATTGCATGGATATTTCGAAAAAAGGAAATTAATTGAGAATACTGAATGATATTAATAAACAATACACAGATACCCATTTAATATCCATATGAAACATAAACTGAATCGCCTAAATATGTTGCACTTACGATGTTGTATAAACCGCGAAACAAAGTTAAAAATGGACGTAACATTTTACAGACGTTGTGCACTTAATTCGAACGTCCAGAAGATATTGCATGCTGTATGGGTATTATTATTATTATTATTATTATTATTATTATAATTATTATTATTATTATTATTATTATTATTATTATTATTATTATTATTATTATTATTATTATTATTATTATTTTTTTTTTGATGTTTTTCATACAAATTCGTTCAAAACCGGTGCTAACATGTTGTACGGACTACGTCAAGTACTTCCATGTGTATCTATATTACATACCTACATTATTACTTTGTCTTAACTCTAACTAAAATAATTTCATTTATAATATAGTTTGTAGATGATGTTTTCTTTCTGCTGTGTACGGTCGTGGCCGATTTCTCGTCGCCATCCTAGCATTTGCTCTTCGGACTATGGGAAACCACGAAAACCATGTCAGGATGGAAGCTGTCTCGGAATCTCGAAGTATCATTCTTAGTTTAGAAATTTACGAACTATTCTACACGTGTTGAGTATTACTGCCTTTTGAGTCTCGATGTAAACATTGGGTGGAAGATCTAGTTGTTTAATGCTTTCATGTAGCTTCTTTGGTATGATGCCATTAGCCGATATCACGTATGGGATTTTATTTACCTTTTTCTGTTTCCACATCTTCTTGATCTCAATTGCAAGTTCACTATACTAGTCAATTTTTTTCTTCCATGTAGTCTCGACGTTATGGCACATTGGGACAGCAACGTCAATAAGGGTAGTTTCTTGTTTCTTCTTTTCAATTATAATTATTTCCGGTCTGTTGTGATGTATAGTTTGGTCTGTTATGACTGTGCGGTCGTAATATAATTTGAAATCTTTGCTATCTAGTACTTTCTCCGGTTTGTATTTGTAGTAAGGTGTGTGTGTATCAATGAGGTTGTACTTGATTGCTAGTTTTTGGTGAATAATGTTAGCTACTTGGTTATGTCTGTAGAGGTTATCCGTTTGACATAGTGACTGGCACCCGGATATGATGTGTTCGATGTTCACCCCTTATTATTATTATTATTATTATTATTTATTATTATTAAATCAAACGTGTATGAGTTTCGGGTTATTTCGCCGCGTCGCGAGTAAACATTATACGTACCTCGACGTTTCGTTACCTCTGTGGGTAACATATTCATGAGAACTGAGGCTGATAAGTTTGTTTCAGCCTCAGCCGAACACTCCTCCGTGGCGGGTCTTCTGATTGGCTGGGGTGGCGCACGTGGTGGAGTGGGGGGTAGTTATCTCCCCTGGTTGGAGAGGATGGACGTCAACACTTGTTGTTGTTGTTTTGTTGTCGTTGATGTAGTTGTAGCTCCGGTGTTGTTGTTGTTGTTGTTGTTCTCTGTGTTGTTGACGTTGCTGTTGTAGTTGTTGTAGTTCCTTGTGGCGTCGGGATGCTAGTTTGATGACTGGGGCCCAGGAGTTACTCAGTTTATAGCCGCCTACGTCACCGTTGAAGTTGTTAGGTGATTTGGCTATTTCTATTGACTCCCTGATTAGGCGTGGCCTAGGGCAGGTTTGTTGCTAATTCGGGGTTCATAAATGACTGGGCCCAGGAGGATTTTGTCCCGGCTGGGCAAACAAAACCTTAACAGCCTATTTTTCCGATGTTCACCGTGGCGCAGCCCCTAACGTTTCCTTGAGCCTCCAAACTTCAGGGATTTTAAATCCGCCCCCCCCTAAGTATTTTTTTTTTTAATTTAAATATATTTTTTATTTTTAAAAAATTTTTTTAATTTAAAATTTTAATAAATAATAATTTCTTTTAATTTTAATAAATAAAATTGGGGGGGGTCCCCGGCTTAAAAAGGGGGGGGGAATTTTTTGGGGTTTTTCTATAAGGGCTTTCGGTGAGAAAGGGTAAACCATTTCCCGGGGGTTGGCTGGGGTAAACAAATTATCGGTTTTATGAATTTTTAAAGAGGAAAAAAAATCAGTAGTAAATGTTTACCCCCAGGGGAAATAACCCAAATCATAAATTTGATTTAATAAACGGGCCCAAAGTTTTTAAAAAGTGAAAAATTAATTATTTTTATTAATTTTAAAAATTTTAAATTAAAAAATTTTTTTTAATTTTTTTATTTTATTTTTTATTAGAAAAAATTTTTTTATTTTTTAAAATTTTTATTATTATTTTTAAATTTTTGTGGAAGGGAAGGGTTTGCAAAAAGTTAAAAAATTTTAATTTTTTGCTGATCAAATGGGCCCCCCCAAAATGAACCAATTGATTTTTTTTGTTGGGGGGGGTTAAAGGAAAGTTTGCGATAAAAAATTTTAAAAAATGGCTTTTTGGGAAACAAAGAAAAGAGATAAAAAATTAACGCTGTGAAGAATATTTTGATTCATTTTGGGGGGGAGTTTTTGAGGGGGCCCTTTAAAATAATACATTTAAATTTAGATCAATTAATAAATTTAACCAAGGGGGGGTTTTCGTTGCAAAACCGTAAAAAACTTTCATAAAATTTTAAGGAAAAAATTTCAAAAAAACAATTGTTTTAAATATTTTAAACGTTATTAAAATTGGGGGGGAAGGGTGGGGGGGGGGTGATATTTTTTTTTCAAAATGTTTTAAATTTTGTTAAAAACATATGGTTTTAAGGACTATCTAAATAATTTTTTGAAAAAAAAATTTTGAAATACTTTGGTACAAGGCCCCAAATTGTAAAATAAAATTTTTTTATGGGAAAATTAAAAATTTTTTTAGCAGGTTTGGCGATAAATAGCGGGTTCTTTTTTGGGGGTTTCAATATTAATCAAGAACTAAAACGTATTTTCAATTAATGATTTGTGAAAAAAGGGATTTTTTGTATTACCGTCCCGCGGAGGAAACGTTAATTCCCAAAAATTTTTGAAAATGTTTTTTAGGGGTTATCGGGGTAACAACGTAGGCCCGTTTTTCTAAAAGCAGTGGGAAACCTTTAAACATAAAACCCAATCTGTAAAACAATATGATTTCCGAGGAAACAAAACAATAAAAAAAAAATTTTAAAGTATACGCTAAAATTAAAATTTTTAATGAAAAGTATCGGTAATAATTGTTTCAGGGGTGGGCAAAAATGAATCAAAACCCATATAAAGGGACTTATCTAAAAATAATAAATTAAATTGAAAAAATAAGAAGTGGGTAAAATAAAAATTTTAATAAAAAAAAGGGGAAAGGGGAAAAGTTTCGAAATGGAAAAATTGGGAATAATTAAATGTTTTAAAAATTTTTAGAAGATAAAGTTTCGGAATAAAAAAACAAAAAATTGTTGCAAAAATCCAATTTTCTTAAAAAAATTTTAAAGAAAAAAACTAAAAAAAAGAAGTGGCAGTAAAATTTGAAATAAAGGAAAGCAAAAAGGTCGGGATTATTTTAGCCGTTCCCGGGGGAAAAAAATGAAACTGTATGAAAATAAAATTTCTTTTCTTTTTGATAGGTTGTAGAATTACAAACTTAAGTGCGTTTCGTAAAAAGTTTGGAAACGATGAAGGTAAAAACCCCCCCCCCAATCTATTTCTACCTCCAATCGATAATGCTTTAAAAAATTTAAAACAACTGAGTAAAAATAACGCACATTGGGAGGTATATTTTTAAAGATGAAAAAATATTTTTTTAGTAGGGGGAAATTTGGGGTTTAATTATTGGGGTTCTAAGAGGGGGTGGTGGGGCTAAGACCCCCATTTTTTTTAAATTTATAAAAAGGGAAACCCCCTGAATACTCTAAAATGGGGCCCCAATTTGCCTTTTGCCAATATTAAAAATTTAAAAAAATTTGCCAATTGTTTTTTTAAAATATTTAGAAAAGTTTTTAAAATTTTATAATAAAAATAATGGTTTCGGGGGGAAAGTACTTAATTTTTTGTAAATTTTATTAGTAATCGTTAAAAAAACTATTTTTAGTTTTTTAGATTTCCAAAGTTTAAAATACCAATTCAAAAAGTTGGGGAAAAAAAATTGGGCTTAAGGCCCCTTTTCTTTTAAAAATTTAAATTTTCAAATAGAAAAATAGTGGGAAAAGGAGGTGTGAATGAACCAGGAATGCTAAAAGGGGTACGGGGGATTTTTTATTTTTTTATTAATATTTTTTAACTGTTTGGTTCAAAATTTTTTTTTTTTTTCTTTGCATATAAAGCATTGGTAAATTTTAAAAAAAAAAATTGCTGTTTTTTTTGGGGGTTTTTTTTTTTTTTTTTAAAAATTTTTTTTTTTTTTTTTTTATTTTTAAAAAATTTTTTTATTATAAAATTTTTTTTTTTTTAAAATTTAAAATTTTAAATTTTTTTTTTTTTTTTTTTAAAATTAAAATTTTTAAAAAAATTTTTTTTTTTTTTTTTTTTAAAAAATCTTTTTTTTTTTTTTTTTTTTTTTGTCCCCACAGCTAACCCGCTTGTGTGGCTTGTGGGCTCGTTTCCATACTGAACAAATCATGTATTTAAATATGTATTTTCCAATTTTTATATTAAATTTTTTATTTTTATTATTATTATTATTATTATTATTATTATTATTTTTTATTATTTATTATTATGATTATATTATGATTATTGTTATGAATTTTTATTATTTTTTATGAGATTTTTATTATTATTATTTTTATTATTTAAAGAGTTTCCTAAGTGTATGAAACAAAATAAATAATGTGACGAAAGTAATAGCAAAAAAAAGTTATGTAGGGAAAAAAATTTTAAAGAAATTTAAAAAAATTTTGGGTTGAATTAATTAAAGTTTTTTAAAAATAGATTTACTTTGGATGAGAAATTTTTAAAAGTTTGCCCCCCCCTTCCCCTCTATGATAAAAGTTCTCCATATGATTGGGAGAGATAAATTGCATGCCAAGGCATCAATTTTTTTCATTCTGTAGCTATGATGTACGTTAAAGGTACATCACAAGTGTAAAACATAGGGAATAACCTTTTTTTCTGGTCAAGAGATATCCGTGTTTAGGCGTGTGTGGTCTATACGAAGTCTAGACAATACCACCTCTTCTCTACGGAGAGTCGAGACGTGGGGGACGAATTTTGTTAGTCAATGGGGATACACTACGCAGTTTGTTATTTTTGCAACACATCCCAAATGCTTGTCGAAAATCCAACAATCTTTGCTTAAATCCACTCTTGCATCGGAAGGGAAAATAGATTGAAATCAACGCCCCGCGACGGGGAACTTCCCCCCCTTAGCACCCTTCACGTGTTCTTTTTCCCTCTATGCCCACGGGGTCCGTACCCACAAAACTTATTATAAACCCTTAGGGGTTTTTTTTTTTCAAAATAAAATTGGGTGTCTTGTCCCAAAAATTATGATTGAATCATAGTTCTATGCTTGAAGTGAACTTAACAAACGAACCCAAAAAGGGTATTCTCCACAACGACAACTAAAATGTATTTAAGAGCTTCACGGATGGCGAAAAAACTCTGCTGAAAAAACTGAACACACGTCGCTTACCCTAAATTTCATTTAAAGGTGGACAATAAAAAGCACTTCCAACCTTTTTTTCTTTTTTTGGAAGCTCTGTGAATACCAAAGAAAACCCTTTGTGTTCATGGCAAATCTCTCTAAAGTTAATTTTTAAAATACACATCGCAAGTGAGTTTTTATAAAAAACAAAAAAAAGGGTCAAATTAATTCGGCTCGGGTGAAAAACCAGGGCGGGTTATTGCTAAATAAAAATTAAAAACATACTCTAAACTCATACAAGCTGACACCGGGGCCGAAAAACTATAATTGGAAGAAAACCTTGCGAACTAGGGCGCTTAAAACCGTACGGACTTGTGCTCTGTTTTGTAAGTAATAAAACAGTTTGCTGTGGTTTCTTTTTTAATGTGTTTTCCCCTTAGTATATTGTTAAGTTTACTTGAAAAGGGCGCGTAAACTTTAGGACATAATCGGCACCCTAGCCTTGGGGTGTGAAGAGGACAAACCAGTCACGGGCAAGGGAAGTTGGGATTTTTCTCACGTCGCCTGACGTGCAGAGCCGCCAATAAGTTTTCAGGGAGCAATATAATCAATTTTCATCAAATGTGGAACGTGTGTGGTAATTAGGGGTTGAGGGTAAAGACAAGGACTTTGTCACTTTCATGTTTTCAACGATTAGCAGAGGCGAGCTCTGGGTCACATTTTTTCCCCCCTCCCAGACGACCAACAGACAATAAATTGTCTTCTAAGTTTGTTGAAAATGATAAAGATGTTTTATTTAACATTTTTTAAACACGAACGATAAAGTGAACAGTTTTTTTGAAATCTGGTGTTTTTTTGATTCAGGGCGCGTAAACCGTTGGGAAATTGGGGGAGTAAAATATTTTCCTTACTGGGGTTCTATTTGATGTTTGCGGTTTTGAATTTTTTCCCCCTTCCACGCCTATTAGGGTTAGCAGAGTACAAAAAATAGAAGACGACGTGAAAAACCAAAGGGCTTGAAACCGGTCAGGTCATATTGTACAGATTTACTTGTAAGAAAAATAAAGAGTTTGTGACCTATTTTGTTTTAAAAATTATTTTTTGGGTTTTTTTGGGGGTATTTTTTTTTGTTTATTTGAGATAAGGGCGCGTTAACCGTTAGGTCGTAACGCGTCACTTTAGCCGGGGGGTATGTGGGGAGGAACGACCCTTGCTGGCAAAACCCAGCCACAGTTAAGGGGAGGAAAAGGGGTTCTAAATTCCCGGGGTTTTGGGTTTTTTTTAAATTAAAGGGAGAACCCATGGCTAAGCAAATTGATTTACGTCTGAATGAGTACGTTTTACAGAAAAAAGTTTTCCTAAGTAAACTCTTTTTTCGAGGTATTTGGTCCCCCTTTTTTTTCGCTCCCAGGTGTGAGCCCCCACACTGGCCAGCCACCAGACCCAAAAAGAAGCGGCAGTGTAATATCGCACGGCAGAAACGCAAAATCCAGCATAATCAATTTCTGCATACATAGAGCAGAAAAGTCGTTTTTAAAAGTAGCCGCAAACAAAAATTTAATTATGTTTTTGGGGGTTTTTGTCATATAATTTAATACAAACACAGTGTTTTAACTTTTAACTTTTGCCCCCCCGCACCGACCGCCTTGGCGTTTCAACTGTTTAGGGCGAGTCCGGCGGGGCTTTTTCCTCGCTCGCCCCCGGGATGGTCCAAAATATTCACAGGGCTCCCAAAGGGCTAGTAGTAAAACGTGTAAGTTCTAGCTTTTTTATGAAAATCGAAACCCAGCAAACCAGGGGCCAAAAAACTTTGGTTTTAGTGACAATGCCAAAAAGGGGCCGGGGGCAAGGGACCGGGGGGGGAAGTTTGGGGGCCGGGGTGGGGCAATAAGGGGGGCAAAGGAGAGTATGGGAGGGTGGGGGTTGGTGGTTCCCCCAATCTGGTCTCTTCGTCGGGGGCATCGTCCGTATTTCCCATTGTCGTCGTAAAAGGGGAAAAGTAGTAAGGAAGGTTAAATAAAAATTTTTTTTGATTAAGGGCGCTAAACCCGTTTGGTCAAAATGCCCCACTCTAGCCTAGGGGGGATAGGGGGAGGAAGGGCCCCAAGCTGTTCAACCACCACGAAAAGGGGGGGAAAGATTTTTAGTTTTAAAGGGGCCCGGGCCCAGAGCTCCCCTTTAGTTTCGGGGCTCATTCTCTTCGTTCCCTTTGCTGAGTTTGCGAGATGGTATTTACTCCTTCTTCCCTTTGACGTTAGCAACCCCTGTCCGTGTTTAATTTTCCCCATCCCGGGCCCAGACGGCGATAGAGGCCTAGCCTATGCTGGTCAAACCACCCAAAGGCGGGTACCCCAAATAGCCAAAGTCTGGAATCCCCACAGCATTGTTCCTCCGCAGAATAGCAGAGCACGTTATCCCTCAGACCCACATGAATGTTCCTGATGGTCAAAGACAATCCAAATGCTAAAAAGACCAATACTTTCTTCCGATCTAAAGTAAACCCCCCGAGATAACCGTATCCGTTTGGTTTTCAGTTTTTCCCCGTGTGTTATCAATAAACTCATATTTTAATAATCCCGATGTTGTCAGTATTAACCCCGATTTTTGTTGAAAAAACTTCTTTTAAACCAGACGACCCCAAACTTTCTCGCCCAAAAGAAGAAAAAAAATTTTAAAAAAGTTAAAATGTTTAAACAATGCGTTCCCACAGCCTTGTCAAAATTACTCCCGGGGGTTTTTTACATTTTTTACTGGAGGCCGTTTTTTTTTCTATAGGCAGTACTTTTATTTTTTTTAAAAAAAAATGTATTTTAAATTCACTTGCCTTGCTTTTACCCCTTCTGCCCTATGGGCAGGAAAAATTCAATTAAATCAAAAAATCTAAATCTTCCCAGCTGTATGAATTATTTTGTTTCCCTATTTTTTTTACCCAAATTAGATTTTAATGAATTCACTCGGCTAGGTATCAACTTCAAACCGAGTTTAACATTAAAAAATTTGGGGCCTGCTTAAATGACGGGTCTCAAAATTTTCGTCAGTTGTTATTATTATGTATTATTAATATTGTTTTAATAAAACGACGACGTGGGAACCTAGGGCGCTTCAACCGGTTGGGCCCATGTTGCGCCACCTGTCATTTTTGTAATTTTAATGAATAAGTTTATTGTGTTTTTTGTGTTTATATTGTGTTCTTAGTTTATAAAAATTTTTTTTCCGTTCATCAAGTTTAAGGGAGCGTAAACCGTTAGGTTCAAAATGCTTACTCTAACCTGGGGGATTGGGGAGGAGGGCCCATGCTGGTTAAATCCCACCCCACGGTTTGGGGGGAGGGAAAGGGGGGGAAAATCTCTCGTCGGGGTCGTCTTTGCTTTGTCATCATCGTTGGGGGGGTTGTCAGGGGAAAAGGGGGGGTGTCAACTACTTTTGCCAGAGCACGCATCTTTTTTACGGGGTGAAATTTTAAAAACCCCCTCTTCTACCAAATGTTTGCGGGGGCTTTTTCTCTTGAGCCGCCATGTAGGATCAGCGAGCCAGCTCGGGGCCCTAACCCAAAAACTGGCCTCGAGGGGGTTGTGGGTTAAAGGGGATAACCCATTATCTTCACAAGATTTTTCCCTCTAGATTGATAAACTGTTTTAACATTCTTTTTAGGTCAATGACAACGCAATCGCAACATGTTCAGTTATTATATACTAATAAAACGTAAATTTAATTTTTGTAAATATTTTATTAAAAAAAAAAATACGAATTCAAAAAGAACACAATAATTAAATAGCGGAGCGAAGACTTAAATTTACCGACCCCCAAAAAATTTAGCTCGGGTTTTTTATTTTTTTTTTTTTTTTTCGCCCGTTTGTTCGCTCACTACCGGGCAAAAGGCATAATGCATTTTTAAAAGGAAAATTTGAGGGGGTCTTCGAAAACTCTGAACTTTGACTTGCTACGTTTTTTTGGGGACAATCGAAAAATAATTTTTAAAAGAAAATCGTACTTTTACGATTTTTTTTTCCCGATTTTTTGTGTGAATTTTTTGTGATTTTGGGCCGTTTATGATCAAACGGGTAGGGCTACAACGTTCAATTTCAATGGAATTAAGGTAATGGTGATGTTTTCTTTTTTGAAAGTAAAAGTTGAAAAAGTTTTGCCAGAATCTATAGAAAAAAAAGCTTTTTTAAAATAAGTTTTTTTATATTTTGTGCGTATTTTCGGCCATTTAGGCCGATTCTGACCCAAAGGGTTGGGCTAAACGTTATATTTTAAAATGGGGCATTTAAGGTTTTTTGGTGATGTAGTATCTTTTAAAAAAAAAAATTTTAAAAAATTTGCCAAAACCATATAAAAAAAGCCTATATTATGCATCGTCGCCGAGGGGGGCGTCAAGGGAAGGGGGCAAGGTTCCGACGACGATTGCCAGAGCTCGCCTCTATTTTGGGGAGATAGATACTCCGTCTTCCTACTGATGTTTTTCGAGGTGGATTTTTCTCTTGAATGCTTTTACGATTAGCGAGCCATTTTCTGGCCAATTCTACCGGGGGCCCCTGCAGAGTATCTAACTCAAAAGTAAGAACAAAATTATTTTGTAAGGGGTCCGAGGCTGTTTTTTGGAAATTAACCTTGCATTTGCATAAATATCAGGAAAAACCGGTTTAAAATTCATCAAATTTCTGGCGCCGAATTTAAACCCGGTCTTTTCCCTAATCAGGGGGCCCCACGTTTTTAAACCTCGAGCCAACATGTCAGTTCATAAACCCCAGAATAAAAAAAAAAAATAAAACGCCCCGCAGAGAAATGAAATAAAAATTAAGTGGGGGCCCCACCCCCCAATTTATCCCCAGACTCATTTTTTTTTCAATGCACCCAGTAGAAAAGTGTGAAATTGAGGGTACAACTCAGTCCATCACAAAATTTAACATCACCTTAGTAATATAACTTGATTGTATAGTTAAATTTAAAAGGTTTTTTAAAAAATTTTTTCTTCAAGTAATAGACCCAATAACGATGACGTGAGAAACTATGGGGTTTTTAGCCCGGGGAGGTCATTGTCCGCCCCGTGGGGTTTTTAAATAACATTGAGTTTTTTATTTTTGTTTAAATAATTTTTTATTGTTACTCCAGTTAAGGCTATTCCCCGCGTTTTTTTTTATTTTCCAAAAAATGCCACCAAGTCAAAAATAGTTAAGGCTTTCAAACCTGGCTATTTTTGAAAAAACAAAAAATTTTTTTCAAATTTTTTTGATCCGGGCACGGCCAATATGCCACCTCAAAAAATTTTCAACTTTAAAATTTGCCAAGGCACCCCATTCAACGTAGGGTGTTGTTTTTGTGACATTAATTTTTTTCTGTTTTTTTTGGATGACTGAGAAAAACAGATTTATTTTCAAAAATTTTTTCCTGCGAATTTTTTTTGTTTTGGGGGTACAATCGGTAAAAAAAACCCCCCAAAAGAAAAAAATCACGGGAAAAACAATTGTTTTAAAAAAATCTGTTTTTTCTCATCAGCCAAGAAAAAAATTGAAAATTAATTCACAAAAACACAACACCCTACGTTTTTAATGGTGTGCCTTTGGGGAATAAAGTTGAAATTATTTTGGGTGGCTTAAATTTGGCCCCTTTACCGGATCAGAAAAATTTGAAAAAAAAGTTTTTGATTTTCTAAAAAGCCGTTTCAACCCTTCACTATATTTTTACTTTACATATTTTTGGAAAATAAAAAACGTGGTGGAATAGCCTTAATTAAATAAAAGATAAAAAAAATAGAAATTATAGTGAACAAAAACATGGGCCCCCCTTAATGATTGGGTTTGGTTAGTTTTTTGTTTTTTCTTTTAAATTTGGGGGTGTGAACCGCTAGGTCAAAAAAAAAAATGCCCCACTCAAAGCTGAGGGGTGGGGAGGGGGCGCCCATGCTGGGCAAACCGCCACGGGGAAGGAGAAGAAGGAGGGTTTTTCAGTCGCGGTCGATCGTCATTGTCATCGTCGTCGGGGAGATCGCAAAACTTTAAAAGGGAAAAGGTGTCCCGACGTCGATTGCCAGAGATCATCTTATTTCGAAAGTAATATCCCCCGCTCTTCTCTTTTTTCTTTAAACGACTTTTACGATAAAAAAGGGCATGTTTAAACCCCCTTCCATACCCAAGGAAAATTTAATCCACATAGACGACGGGAAACAAAGGTTGCTGCACCGGTCAGGCATATTTCTCCGCATTGATATTGAAAGTAGATCAATGATTTTTTTATGTGTGTTTGATTTAAAAAAAATTTTTCCAAGTATATTTTTTTTTTATTAAATTTTTAAAAGGTGCATTCAAATTAGGGCTTAAAACATAATTTAAGTTTTTTTTTTTTTTTTTTTAGATTAGCAGAGCCACGCTCTGTCCAATTCTACTCTGGGCCTAGACTGACTTTTCTCAGTGTATGAAAAAAAACAAAAATAACTAAAAAATTATTTATATTTCGAAATATGGAAACGAGGAAGGAGTCCCCGATGACGACAGCCAAGCTCGCCTTAGTTTTAGGGGTAATATACCCGTTCTTACCCGCATATTTGCAAAATGGGTTTGATCCGTTACCGCGTTTTACGAATAGCCGAGCCCAGTGTTGATTAGATTTTTTTTTTAAAACATTACGTATTTCTTCATGGATTCAAGTGTTTTAGAAGAATTAATGGTGGTTTAAAACGTAAAGTTTTTCAAAAATTTAAGAATCTTATTTTTATATTGCACAAAGGAAACCCATATTCCGAAAAAAAAACTATGATTATTCAAAGAATATACTCGACTTGTTGCTTGTTGAAATAATGCACCGGGGTTTTACACGGTTTTTTGTTATTTGGGTTAAGGACGCGTCCCAAACCCTTAGGGCATAATGCACCCCCTAACCTAGAGGGGGGGGGGGGGGGCCCCTCTGGTCAGAACCAGCCACGGGTTAGGGGAGGAAAAGGGATTCTCACGTCGCAGTCGTCATTGTCTTCGTATCGCCGTGGGTTTTCGTCATCGTTGTCAAGGGTTGTCAAGGGAAGAAGGGGTCCTCGACGATGATTGCCGAGCTTTCCTCTATTTTTTGGGAGTAAAATATACCCACCCAAAAAAACGATGTTTGCGAGGTGGACATTTTCCCCTTGAATCGCCTTTTACATTGCAGAGCCCTGTCCCGGGCCAAATTTTTTCCCCAGGCCCAGACGAGGGTGAGAAATTTTTAAGTTTTTTCGCCGTTTATCATATATGAAGTTTTCATATGATTGGGAAGATTTTTTAAAATTTATTTTATAAAGGGACGCGTCAACCTTTAGGTCATAATGCACCATATGCGTAGGGGATATGGGAGGAGGGGGCCCATGCTGGTCAGAAACCCCCAGGGTAGGGGGGGGAAAGGGGGGGTTTTCTCGTCGCGGTCGTCATTGTCTTGTCAAGTTCGTTTGTTCATTGTCATCGTCGTCGGGGGGGTCGTCAAAAACTGGGGAAAAAACTTTTCTCTGGTTAAGAGATACTTGAGTTCGCCCTGTGTGGCCTTTCAAGTCTGGAATGCAATTCTTCGACAAAAACCTCTTTATTTTTAGTAATACAAATTTGGTTATTTTTTATGCTTTAAAACGCTAGATTTTTTACCAAATGACCTTGAAAAAGAAAACTTTGGGGGATTAAAACGGATTCTAGTAGATGAAAAACTTGGCCTTGGATCTTTAAAGCGCACAGATTTCACCAAAATGCCTTAAAGGGGGATAATTTTCCGGTTGGCAAGACCCCCGCCGCCCCCCCCCCTTCCGCTTAGCCTTTCCATTAGAATTCCTGGAAACCCCACTGAGGGGGGGTCATTCTTAGTTAATTATTAAAAATGTAGTAAAAGCAAAAGAAAATTAATTAATTTGAAAAAAACAAATAAAATAAATCTAAATAAATAAATTGATAGATAAATTTATAAAAGTGTTGATGGAATTTTATTAGTAAAATTAAATTCATTTATGGAAATGTAGAAAAATATTTCGCCGTTACAAATGATAAAAGAATTCATATGATCGGGAAAAATTTTTTTTTTTATTATTAGTTTTAGTTTTTTTTTTTTGGATTAAGGGCGCACAACCGGGGGGGGGGGGTCATAATCCCCCCTCTAGTCAAGGGATGGAGGGGGGGCCCATGCTGGTAATGCAAAAAC
Source organism: Sweltsa coloradensis (assembly GCA_024449915.1). NCBI lineage: Eukaryota > Metazoa > Arthropoda > Insecta > Plecoptera > Chloroperlidae > Sweltsa > Sweltsa coloradensis. The sequence goes on along the minus strand of JAMZAV010007733.1, from coordinate 11,687 downwards.
GGGGGGAAAAGGGGTGTTCCGGGGCGGGGGGGCACGGTCGTTGTCGTTTTTGGGGAAGTCACAAGGGAAGGGGGGAAGTTTCCCCCACGACGATTCCAGAGCCCCCGTCTCTAGTTTCGAGGAGTTTTTATACCAGCTCTTACTAGCTGTGTTTGCGGGTGGACTTTTTCTCTTGAATCACCTTTTAGTTTAAAAACAGAGCTATCTCTGGGGCCCTTCAAACCCAGGGCCCCGACGAGAGGCCCAAAACAATAAAATCAAATTTTGGTTCTTTCGTTACTTGTATTTTACATGGGAACAAAAAATCATAACGAAGGTAAAAAAAAAACCAAAAACCCTTCTATCTCCCAAAAAATTTAAAATTTTTGGTCTTACCTTCTATCTCCCCCCAAAAAAAAAATGCCACGGGGAAGGGGGTTAAAGGGGATTTACACTCGCTGTCGTCATCTCTTTTTCCCCTGTTTGTTGTGTCATTGTCATGTCGTCGAGGAATGGGGGCACAGGGGAAGGGGCAAGGTCCCCGACGACAATTGCCCAGATTTTTTTTCTCTTTTCAAGATAAAATACAACCCTTCTACTAGCTGATGTTTTCGAAGTGGACTTTTTTTCTTGAACGATCTGGCCCCAAATTTTACCCCGGGCCCAGACGGGGCAGCCCCGGGGGAAAGGGGAAGGGGGGGGGGGGTTCTCACGTCGCAAACGCCCTTTCGTCATCGTCGTCGAGGGCCGTCAAGGAGGGGGGGAAGGTCCCAGACGATATTGCCAGAGCTCGCCTCTATTTCGGGGAGTTAGATCTTCGCTCTTTCTACTGGTGTTTTCGAGGTGGACTTTTTTTCTTTTAATCGCCCTTTTACGATTTGCAGAGCCATGCTCTGGGCCAATTTTTCCCGGGGCCCCCGGCGGGTATACTCGGGAACGGGGAACTAGATTGAAATCAACGTCGCGACCTGGGGGGCTTCCCTATCGCCCGATCAGCGTGTCATTTTTCCCCCCCCCCCCTACCCCCCTGGGCAGGTATCCAGCAAAAATCTTTTTAACCCTTAGAGGGAATTTTTTTTTAAAAGAATTGGATTTCTTGTACCAAAAGATGACTTTAAAATTTTTGAGTTTTTTTATTGAAGTGAATTAACTATCTAACACAAAAGGTATTTCCACAACTTTAACGAGAAGTACACACCATAACAAAAACTTTTAGAAAAACGCCAAACCTTACACACTCAAAAGGGAAAGAGATCTAAAAAAAGGGCCAAACTATCTACCCTTTCCCCATAAACCCCACAGTGGCCCCCTAACAGCATCCCTCGAAAAGCTTTGGCAAAAAAGAATTTGCGATTTTTTAATTTAACGTAATTGTTTATCCAAGTTCTTTTTTTCTAATTTAAATTTAACGTATAAATGCAAAATTTTATTTTGCCAAGCTTTTTTGAGAGCTGTTATGGGCACGTACGTTTATGTGGAAGGTAGATGAGTTGGCCCTTTTTTTAGACCTTCCCTTTTTAGTTGAAGGGTTTTGGGTGTATTTCTACAAGTTTTTTTTTTATGTTGTGATCTCATTACTTTTTCAAGTTTTCCCTTAAAAATTTTTGCTAAAAAATAATATTTGTATCAAAGGTTATTTTAAAATTTTTATGGTAATTAGCAGTAACAAAAATAGGGTGTAAAATATCTAGACCCCGGGTTTTATGTACCCTGGTATAGGTGGTATAACCCTGGGATAATGACGGTATAAGACTGGACCCCAAAATTTTTTTGAGTTCTGGGAGATGAGTTGGGAAAAAGCATTTTTAAAACGAAGTCGTTTTCGTTTTTCAAGGGGTTGGTATTCTTGAACGGTATCGTTGGAAAAAGTCATGGGTTGTGGTTGAAAGCATTGAAATTTAAAACCCCATATGGGTGATTAGCAGTCTCCATACCCCCGCACAGGCGCGAGGGGCAAAATTTAAGACTCAAACCCCTTATTTTAAGATGGCATTTGGGTTTTAATTTTTGCTTTTTTAATGCAATAAAAGTATTTTCTGGATTGTTTGTAGGTTTTAGCTTGGCAGCATGGGGATTAAAAAAAAAACAATACGAAGTGTTGCATAAGGGGAATTTTTGTAATCTTTGGGGTTAAGGCTAGTATCTTACCTGTCAACCTGGCGGGAAAACTTAGAAAATATTTGGCCACAAATCGCTCCCATTTTTATTAAAATGTAAACTGTTTATTTTAAGATGGCTTCTAAATTTTACCGGAAATGGGCCACCGCTGCTGGCTAGCCAAATTATATAGGATGCTATGGTTTTTAAAGATATCACGAAACCAAACACTTTAAAAAGATTTGCGTTGCAAAGAGCTCGAAAAAGTTCTATATTTATTCAGATGGCAGTGCCCTTCATAAAAGCGGGCCATCGAAAGACAATTGTATGAAATGATTTGTTGTTTTCAAAATGTAAAAAAAACGTTGAGCAAGTTCATTCAGTCCAATGTTGTGGGCAAGGGTTTTGGGTAGGCTTGTCAAACATGTAATGTAAGTATTAATTTACTATAGTCCTTAGCCAAATGGAACTTTTTACCTACACTTTTGCATTATAAAAATTTTCCACTCTGGGGCCCAGGCCAGGGACGGTTTCTGATTTTTTTTTGAGATATAATGACACTTTTTTTCGTTTTCCCCACAAAGAAGAAAAATTTTAAATGTCCGCTATTTGTTAGTATCGCACCTTTCCCCCCTAACTCTGCTTATACCCTCAACAAGTTTCAAGTAACTATGGTTTCTTTTTGATTTTTGCCAATGTTTAAAAGGGTTTTTTTTAAAAAATTTATTGGAACCTTCCAACAAACTTTTTTTAACTTTTTTTTTCCCAAAAAAAGACATATTTCTATAATCTTAATGTCCCCTGTAAAATTGAAAAATTTTAGTCCCACCCGTCGGTCAGAATGGGGCCCCACGTATTTAAATTTTTTGTAGCAGTAGTTACAGTGCTAACATTTAAAGTGATTTTGAGCAGTTTCAAGCCTTTTTTTTACCAAGAAAGGAAAAAATCGTACCCCAATAAAATTTGGCATGTGTTGTCAGTACCCCAAAACCCCCCGATTGTGATAGTTTTCAAGTTCACATCACGTTACATGACGGCTGGGTAAAACCTCGAAATCACCCCCAAATCGCTTGGTGTTAAGGTGCTTGAGTGTGTAGCGCACCGCGGCTTGGGTGCGGCCCCCTAAGGGCACCTAGATTTAAGGCTTTTCCGGATGGCGAATAAATCTGCGTTAAAAAAAGTACACACGTCCCCTTAGCCAAAAAGTTTAGTTAAGGGGGAACAATAAAAAAGGGACTTCCAACCTTGTTGCAAATTTTGGGGCCATCTGTAAAACCAAAGTAAACCTTTGATGTTCATGGCAAAAACTTTCTTAAGTTAAATTTTAAAACACTATACAAGTAGAGTTTTTATCAAAACGACAAAATTTTGAATATAATAATCGGCTCTGCGGTTAGACTAGGCGGTTTTTTTGTAAAAACAAAATTAAAAACTGTTGGAAAAATTTTCGGAATGGACCCCTTAAAGGCTGTTTTAAAACCAAATTGAGTTCGGCCCCACAGGCCCCTTGTGTAGGGCGGGGGCACAAATGATTTTACCGACTTAGGGGAAAAAAAAAAAATGTGAATTTTTCCCTAAAATAGCGGCCTTGATTAGCAAAAAATTTTCCCAGAACGGCCGCTTTAGAAGGATGAATGGTTCAATCAACGATCATCGAGACGTGAGAAAAAGCCGGGTTAGGTGATATTGCGCCGTCTATGATATTTAAAGTTTATGGATGAGTTTTAATGGTTGATTAAAGATTTAAAATTCTGAAAGGACGAATTCTAAGTTTATTATAAGAAAAGAAAATGATGGTTAAAGAAATTGCAAAATTTAAAATTATTTATGAGAATGGATTTTTTTTTTTTAAAAAAATGTGTATGATATGAATTTAAAAAATAAATAACAATAAAAATTGCAAAAAGATATAAATGATAAAAACGTGCAGTTTTAAATGTAGGGAAATTTTGGTTTTTTCATAAATCGGGAGAGAGTTGAGACAAAAATTTTAAAAAAAAAACGAACCAAAGGGGAAAAAATTTCTTTTCCAAAAAAATTATCAAAAATTTGATACTCCTAATTTCAAAAATTACAACCATTCCAAAATTTAGCAAAAAATGCCCCCAAATAACACCAAACCATAAAGAGTCGTTTCAACAAAGATGTAACGAAGTATACTTGACGACGTGAAAACCTAAAGCTTCAAACCCGTAGGTCATATTTCGCCCTGTGAATTGAGTTGAAACGAGTTTATAATTTTTTTTTGCTTGTTGTTTATTTTGATTTCAGGAACGTAAAAAAGACTGAATGAAGAAGCTGAAATCAAAAATTTTGCGACTTATACAGAAATTTAATCTTATGCTGGCGCCGATTTTCGGGGGATACAAAATTTAAAATTCTTGCTAAAAAATTGAAAAGTTTTCATCTATTAATTTACATTGGTTTGTAGCAAAAATGCTTAACGAACTTCTGCTGGGGTATTCAATGCTACGAATTTTGGTAATGTGATGAGGGTTCCATATGACACTTGCATAGTCAATTTGAGGTCTTATTAAAGCCCAAAAAAAACTTTTCCCGAAATGCCAATGAAAAAATCCTTTGTGCATTTTTTTCACAAAGCCGAGCATTATAAGGGCCTTTAGGGTATAAGCTGTACGTGATTATTGTATAGAGATCACTTGACATTTTTACACCTAAACACGGATTTGTTTCACCCCATTTGCGGAAGTTATCGCTGGTAATTAAAGTCGAATTTCCTTTTTTCCTTTTAGTAGAAAAGTAGTAAAATTTCACTTAGCCACATTTTAGGTTAACTTCCATGATTGCCACTAGAAAATGCTCAAGCTCCGTTTGGAGAGACTCCAGTCCTCAATTTGTTGATGCGTTGAAAACTTTCAGGTCATCAGCAACATTAAACATTTTAAGTTTTAAAAAAATGACGGAACGTCTTTACAAATAAAGTGAAAACAACGGTCCCAGAAACGACCCCTGGGGGCCCCAGATGTAACGGATTTGGGTGAAAAATTTTCCCTCATCAATAACACCCTTTGCAATCGACCTACAAGTAGTTGGAGAGTAGATTAAAAATTCTCCCCTGGGTCCCGTCCCCCGCAGTTTTTTAGCAGAAGAAGGTTTGGGCAAAACTGTCAAAAACTTTGCTGAAATCAGTATAAACGCGTCCACCCCGCTGATCCCCTTATTGGGTTTTAAATGCAATGCACTAGTGTATTGAGCAAGGTTCGTGACGGTTGACCTTTTCTTGACAAAGCCATATTTTTTCCTGTGCAATATGATTAGCAATATGATTGTATATGCGTTTATGGAGGATGCTTTCAAAACCTTGGAGACTGTCGATAATAACGATATGGGTCTGTAGTTCGTCACATTATACCTGCTACCCTTTTTTAGTATAGGAGTAATAATTGCATGTTTCCAACGAATTTTTTGTACGAATTTTTTTGTCAAACGGTACACATACGAGTTTTGTACCGTTTGACAAAAAAATTCTTTTAACCACTGTATTATCAGAAAACTATTTTGGCTAAAGTCAAGTTGTAGCTAAAGGTGTTTAAAAACTATGTCCAGAAAACCGATTCTCTAAATTTAATTTTGAACTAGTCTTTTTATTTCACACTTTTGCCCCAAAAATTAAAATAAAATTTCCAAAAGTGGGGGTTATATCCCTCCCCAAAAAATTCAAAATTTTTTTTCTTTATTTTAAAGCCCTTTTTTTTTATTCAGAAAACTTTTAGACATTTTTTCTTCGATTTTTCAAATTATCTGCCAGGGGCGGTACAATGCCTTAAAAGTCTTTTTTCCTGGTATTTGAGACCATTAGTATCTGAAAATATTTGGGGGCTGCCCTTGCGATTTTTTTCCCAGATTTTTTGCTTGGGCTTATTCTATTGAATTTGACTTTACGAAAAGCTACCTTGCTCTGAGTAAAATTCTCCCCCGGCCCCCGACGGGGGTGGGGGAGTTGCCCAGACCATGCGGGTTTTTGAACCACCCCAGGGGTAAGGGAAGAAAGGGGGGTGATTCCCCAATGTCGTCTTTGTCATGGTTGTTTCGTCGTGTGAGGAAGAAGTCGTAAGTAAAAGGGGGGGATGAAACGACTGCCAAGCTCGCCTAATTTTTCGGTAAAATTGATTATTTAAAGAATTATTGGCCCATACACGTTCTTATAAGAAAAAATTATATTTTCGTAATATTTTGACACTACCCGAGAGTTTAAAAATGCTTTTAATAACGCATAAAACGTTTTGGGAAGGCACGAGGGTCCCAAAAGTTGGTGCCCCCACAAAACCCCGCGACCCAAAAACTACCGTCTCCCCGTGATGAGTGTCTCCGGTTGAGCTGGAGAAAGTTTTCACAAAGATTTTTATTTGCCGGTATCCCTTTCAAGCAGACAAGTTTGCTCCATGCGGGCCCCCCAAAAGCAAATAAATCATGTAATGCATTTGGGGCTGTAAAGCTCCAAGTCCAAGCATTACATGGCGGAACCCCTAGATACCGGGTTTTTAGTTTGCGCCGTCACACAATTTAATAAAAGGAACAAAAACGTACTGCCAATTAACAGAAAACTTATTTTGTCCCCGGGGCCCCACAAAGAAATCAGAAACCTACTATGGTGTCTTGCGAAAAAAGGCAAAAGATCGAAAGTCAGCTCTGAGTATTAGAAGAGAGGGATGCAACTCACCAATAAAAGAAAGGTTTGGTGTCGAGAAACCGCGAACACGAGAAAGACCGCTAATCAAACGGGAAGGGGGTCTGCATACGAAAAAAATTTCCCTTTATTCAGGTTCTCCCTTTAGATTTAATCACTACCCCAACCCAGCGATGAGGTTATTATTATTACGAATTGGTATCATCCCCGGGGGGTCGTCAAGGAAAGGGGGAGGGTCTCGAGACATTGCCAGACTCGCCTTAGTTGGGGAGTAAGATATTCCCCTTTCAGCTGAGTTTGCGAGTGGATTTTTTTCTTTAAATCGCCTTTTACGTTTAGCAGAGCCATGCTCTGGACAAATTTACCCCGGGCCAGACCTTAAAACTAGTCCTAATATCTCGTAAATTAGTTCAGGAGGTTAGTTTTTTTTTTTTGTTTATTGTGAAGCGGAAATTTCGTTAATTCCCAAAATTTAAAAAAACATTTTTTTTCACTTTTGAGATACGTTAGTGGAGCAAAGTAACGACGACGTGAAAAAACTAGGGCGCTCCCACTGGTCAGGTATATTGCCCCGCAAGTGATTTTGAAAGTAACTAAATGAGTTGTAGGTTTGATTTTTATTATTTTTTTAGTATATTTTTTTTTTTCCCCTTTTTTTTTAATTAATGGCGCGTCAACCGAAAGGTCAAAAATGCGTCACCTGGCCGGGGGTTATGGGGGGAGGGGCCGATGCGGGCAGAACCCCCCCCGGGGGTAGGGAGGTATAGGGGGGTTCCACGTTGTGGTCGTCTTTGCATGGGTTCGTTGTGTTTTTGTCACGTGTCGAGGAGGCGTAAGGAAAAAAAAGAAGGGTCCCCGACGACAAATTGCCAGAGCTCGCCTCTAGTTTCAAAAAGTAAAATACCCCCCTTACTAGCGATGATTGCAGGGGATTTTTTTTTCTTAAATCCCCTTCATACTGGCGTAATTTTATTTTGTTTTAAAATACAAAACATTTTTTTAATTTTTTAGATATTTTGGTTAAAGGGGGGCGTCAACGTTTTTTCCCAAATGCTACGAAGGGGATGAATGGGGTGTTCTTTATGTCTTTTTCGTCATCGTCTTTGTTTTTGGTTTTTTTGGATTAATTTTGCGTCAACGTTAGGTCTAATGCACCCCCAGCCTAGGATAGGGGAGGAAGGGCCCTGCTGTTTTAACCCAACACGGCAGAGGGAGGAAAGGGACTTTCACGTTGCGTTCGCATCGTCTTTGTCCGTTATCGTTTCGTTCTTTTTTTCAAAAAAAAATGGATGGGAAGGTGATGTTCAACCAACCAAAGCGCGGCTTGTGGCGAGGGGATTCCCCGTAAACGCTATGGGGGGGAATATACGAACGTTTGCGCCAGTGTAAAGCACGAGACCGTGCGGTCTGCTCGTTTAGCAGTCTCGACAAAATGTACGGCACCTCGATGTAAGTCTGCCTCCTGAACGGAGAGCTAGAAGAGGAGATTTACATGGGAAACCACCTGGTTTTGAGGGGAACCAGGCAAGGAGCACATGGTATTGCGACTAAAGCGCAGTAATACGGGCTCAACAACAGCACGGGCGTGGAACAAGAAAACTAAAAAGAAACACTGGCGAGCCTGGGTTCGAGCGTGGAAAAAAACAAAATTTAGTCTTTCATAAAGAAAGAGCCTAGTACCTTTGCGTGTATGAGATGATCTACTTTTTGCTGGAGAAATTTAAAGAATCGTGCAGGATATTTCACAAAAAAAACGAGCAAAATTTAAACCAAGGACTTGGGCGAAATTGCTCATTATTGGGTATTCAAATTTGGGGAGAAGCAGATGGTTCGTTTCTTCTTCTCATAGAAGAAGATAGCTCAGCTTCTAGAAAACAAGGGAGCTGGAGACAAAGCCCTTGCCTAAATCCAAAGGAAAGCAATTTTTTTATCTTCCGTGGAAGAATTTCCCAAATGTAAATTTTCCAACAACATGAAATACAGGCAAGTTCACGGACATTTGTACATTGCACAGTGTCTAGACCGGGGCATTTCAGTGGCAGTCGGCTTCCCGATCGTCACGTGGAGTCCCCACAGAATACCCCTGGGAAATCGTGAGGGGTTATGCTTACCCCGGATGGGACGTTTGATAAAAAACTGCGCCTGTCAGCCCAAATATTAAGTTTGAGTTGCAAGGTTTCGTAAGATGCTGACTGGGCAGGTGACAAGACTGACGGAAATAACAAGTAGCTACTATTTTAAAGGGCCAAGCACAGTTCATGGGCAAGCCGAAAGCAGACAAAGTCGCATTTTATTTTGAGGCAGAGTAGTTGCGGGTGCACATGTTTGCCAAGAATTGTTGTGGTTACGTCAAATATTTGGGAAAACATCGGAACACCAGCAAAAGCATTTCAACAAATCTAGAGGACAACCAGGGATGAAAGTTTGATCGAGTCGTTTATTTTTTGGATTAAGGATGCGTAAAAGTTAGGGCAAAAAAAAACACCACTCTAGCCTAAGGGGGGGTGGGGGGGGGGGAGCCCATGCTGGTCAGAACCAGCCACGGGAAGGGAGGAAGGGGGGTTTCTAACGTCCCCCCGGGGTCATCGTCTTTGTCATCGTTCGTTTGTCATTTTCATCGCGGGGGGGGTCGTCAAGGGAAGGGGACAAGGTCCCCCCACGACGATTGCCAGAGTCGCCTCTAGTTTCGGGGAGTAAGAACTCCCCTCTATAACTAGCTGATGTTTGCGAGGGGATTTTTCTCTTGAATCGCCTTTTACGATTAGCAGAGCCATGCCCGGGCCAATTTTTTAAAATTTAATCGGATCGTTGCGGGCTAGAAAGAAGCATATCAATCAAGCATATTACTCAGACATCTCGAGAGCAAGATCACAGATGTGCGATGTGGTCCCCACCGATACATGACGGCGGGGCATGTTAACAAAGCCAGTACCAAAGGAACGATTTTTGCGTTTGCTTCACAAACACACTGGTTCATAGCAAGTGAAGAGTGAAGATAGGAGAAGGGGTGTTGGTTGAAATGCGTTATCCCTTAGAAGACATGAAGGGAACAAACGACCCCTGGTGTTTTTCCATGGGATTGTTGTCAATGTTAATGCAATCCAAAACTGTTTTTTTTGCTCCCCAAAGGTTTTTGATTTAACTTATTGACGGCGAAGCGAGCGTTCCACTTGACTCTTATGGTCCAATGTCTGTTTGTTTTTTTTTTTTTTTTTTTTTGTTACTGCTTCCCATCAGGGCGCAACCCTTTTTTTGATCGACCTGAAATTTTGACAATGTACATACCACCCAGGCGGGTTTTCTGTAAGTTTTTTTGGGAAAACGTTTTAAAAAGGGAAAAAGTACAAAAGTTTTAAAACGAAAATTTTTTTTTTTTTTTCAAACTAAACGACGACAAAATCTGAGGTGGCCAAATCATTTAGAATGTCCGTTCCGATCACGAATATGTTTTTTTTTTTTTATTTTGATCCGATAAGTAGTGTAGATGAAATTACATTATAACAAAGTCCCGTTACCATGGCAAACGGAAAGTCGCACAGCTTTTTTGGCTCATGATGCGGTAAAAACGGAAGTCGGATCGAGTTAAAATTTTTGACCATCCGCAAGTTTCGTTCCCGATTGAATGCCCTTTAGTTTGTTGCAAAATCGTTCAAAAAGGTTATAAATTTACATTAAATTTAAAAACTAAAGTTTTATTTAAAACTAAACGGCGACAAAATCTGAGGTAGCCAAATCATTTAAAAATGCCCGTCCGGTCACGAATATGTTAATTTTATTTTGACCCGATAAGTAGTGTAGATAGAAATTACATTTTAAAAAAAAGTAACGTTACCATGGCAACGAAAAGTCGCCACAAGAATTCTGGTCACTATGTACTGCCACTAGAAGAAATCAAGAGTAAATAGTTTTCCCAAAGAAATGATGTCAAGGTCCTCTAGATGGCGGTGGATTTTATCCATTCTCTCCTATTTTACAAATTTTCAGCTAAATCGATCAAGACCTTAAAGACTTATTGGTATGTAACATTATGGGAATGTCGTACTCGGGTCGTGTTGCACGTACCGGTGCTCGCTCAACAACGCGTCCAACTGAGCGTTTTCCTAGTTTACTGATTATACTACTCCTCATGTGAAACAAGTATTTCTTCAGTTACCCAGACGACGTGAGAAACTAGAGCGCTTCAACCAGTTAGGTCATATTGCGCAGCCTGAAATATTTTAAGAACATTAAATAATTTTTATGGAAATTCATAATATCGAGGGTTAAGAACCAATACCTTCTAACTGTTAAAAAATATATATATTATTACAAAATAATGATGATGATGATAGTCTAAAGCATTTTTATTTTCATTTGAGTTGATATAAATAAATACATAAAGTTAATGTTAATTAATTATTGTTAAATAATTACTTAACAAAAATAGAAAATAACTAGGAAGAGAAAGACTTTGGTGGCATGGGCACGTATGATGAATGAATCAAGATAGAATCCCAAGAATAGAATTCGAAAGCACATCGAGGGGAGTAAGAAGAGTTGGATGCTCAAGAGATAGATGGAGGGATGAAAAACGGGAACGTTGAAAAACGAGGGAAATCATGGGAGAGATTTAATTAAATAGACTCTGGGAGGATAGAAAGAAATGGGAGAGAATTTGTAGGGAAAAGCCCGTAATAGAAGACTTCGAAGAAGATGAGGGGGTGCTGAGCCTGACTAGCAAGCACTGAAAGTCCACATCCCTAGAAACCGGTGATACGTCACCCCCGACCCAAACTATTTTTATTAATTTATTTAACGTCTATCCTATTCAATTATAAAAACTTGATTTACATTACAAAGGACTGGATGTTTGATTATTATGTAATTACTTATAATGAGGGCGTCACCCGTTTAAATTATAATGAGTCACTACCCTGGAGGAAAATGGAGAGGAGGAGGCCCATTGTCGTAGGGAGGGTCGTCG